>VMBQ01002140.1:0-106425 GCA_007657795.1 Dreissena rostriformis
CCTTTACAAAACTTAAGTTTTTCACACCATATAAAAATCGTTAAATATACAATACGATTTTGGTGTTGATGCATTACGTGTTACCTTAGCAATTCACACGGTGTCAACCAGTCTCTGACCTCAACATCGGTATAGAACACTAATGCGCTTTTTCGGCGTAGCTGTTTAACTCAGCTTTTCACCTTAAATGACCTACATAACGGCAGCGGGCACAATGAATACATTCAAATATTTCATTGGCTGATTCGAGAGAAATCCCCTAGAACTTTGGCCACATCACTACGTATGTGAACAGCGTAAAAGATGTAACACTGTTCAGTGTAAGAAATTCCTGACTACTCTCTGCATGTGCATAAGACACAACACTTGCAATTGCTTATCTCATCAGTCTCCTCACGTTTAAATATCATGGTGGACAAATACCTGGGGAATTTATATCAATGTCACTGTTCTTATTTTATTCCTTACTAAGTGTGTAAGAATTTAATACAAATAAAATAAAATAAAAACGAAACAAGCCGACGACGCACCATTCAAATATGATTCACGTAAAAACAAACTCTAAGTCGATCTGCTTGTCATCCGTTTTACATGCGTCGCTTTTATTTGTTCCTGTGAAACTGTCGATAATTGACTTTCTTTTTTCTATTGAATCACATTCCTATGTAAAACGCGTTTATCCAGCTTCATTCGATTAGCTGGCAATGTTCACAGAGCGATCGGTGATCCCGCGTTCTAAAAGTTGCTTTATCGGCCATCCAGCTTCAGTTAATATTGAATTGTAGTCATTTGATTTCACTGCCAAGTTAACAACAAACAATATTTGTTAATTATGCATGTATGGCTTATTAGCAATACATAGCACGCACATAAATGAACATTTATTTAGATGGTATATTTGAGAGTACCATTGTAAATATACTACTATACCGACAAATGAGCATACGGTGTTTTGAAATATTAATGCGCAGGTTGTTAATATTAAAATAATATAATATCAACATTTCACTGATAATAAAGGCATATATTGCTTTAACCGGAAGCTTGATATTAAAATAATTATATTATGTATTTCAGTTATGTGCATGCGCTGCTTCAATTTTTAAATACACGCGCCATCACTAACGAAGCATACATAATATAAAGCATGGTAATTTGTTCTAAATGAAGAAAGAAACCTGATTTCAATGAAGAATAAATGTCAAAGTATGCTACGCTTTTATTAACACAATGGCACTTATGTATATTACATATTAATACTGATAACCACATGCATGACCGAATGCGGCATAACAGAAGTCTTGGATACGTCAGGTGGACATCTATGTATTTTCATACTATTATCAATGTTTTTAAAAAACAATTATGAAATGAGCATAATTATGATGCCAACAAATTTGTATTCATGCTTAAATAGAATAATGTAAAGAAAAATATTATATTTACGCAGAGGCCGTAAGATTTTGTTAAAATGCTTGTAACAATCATGGAAATACATTTGAAATTCCGAACTCCAATTACTTACAAAGACATCCTTTACGTGCATTCAAACTTTGTTGTTTAAACCATTCAAAAAGACTAGTTTTGCGCGACTGTTACGCTTTATACTGATTAGAATAAAGGCATGTATGATGTCTTGGTATCCAAAATCAATAATTGGCATCATCAGTTATTGATACAAAAACTAACTCCGTGTCAAGGCGTTTATACGGCGTCCCGACATACTCTGAAATATTAATGACCGCTGATTTCCAACTGCTAAACATTGACTGCCTGGTGCGATTCTTTTCTCATAAATACTATCGATTTTATATATCAATGATACGCGTGATGTACAGTAAAAACAAGAAAACAACTTACAAATGTTAAAGTGTATAGGTTCTGTCTGAATAATAATACGACTTTAAGTATGTTGTATCAAGTGCTTTAAATTCCTGCCTGTTATTATATTAAATGTATTTGACCATAACCCTGTTTCAGACATATATGCTGGGAACGTCCAACAAATTCGAAAATCAAGAAGAACCCGAACGTGAATGCATTGTAAATGGTTAGGTATTTCACGGTCAACAGTTTCAACCTATATATTTGATAACATATTAATAGATGATTTTTTTACGATATGCTTCCCTAGTGTAGTTAAAAGGTTAAATTCATTTCATGACAATGCAAAATTATTGTTGTAATAATTATAGCTGTATAATGAAACTGCTACTCACTTTACATGCACTGGATACAAATTATCCGTGTATAAATTTTGCCTTTAAGTATTGGTCATTAGTTCTTGACTCATATTACTCCACATGTAAATAAACGATTTTTAGCTAGCGTTTATCCTGCTGGTGATGTTGTTTTTTTCTAAATGACGTGTTATTTCTTTAGTGATCAGTTCCTGTTATTTGTTTTTTGTCACGTGCACTACATAATATATTTGATGATGTATATGATCATATCATACCAAAAAAATGTTTTGTGATATTTTCATCGTCGGGCATTCTAACGATGTGTTTATTGAATGTGATTTTTTCTAGAACGTTGTGTGAAAACGAATGTATCACGTCAACACAGCATCTGAAATCCATCAGGTACAATGGATGGCTACAGCTACCAAGAGGGAAATTATTCGGAATACAATATCCCCATTCAAATATGAATATTAAGTCTCAAAGATTCGAAAAATATGAAACATTTCTGCTTTCAACGAATCGTAATTCTATTGCGATGGGATGAATGCAATTGTATAGCATTCGTATACAATACGATTATCGCATCATATATGTTTAATTCAGTGTGAATCAATACTGACTGCAATGAATATTAATTCATTGGAAAAGTTTGAATTTTAATATGCGGTAATGGCCTGACCAATCGGACCCGTTACCTTTCAAATCAAACACACCTTTGTTGGAAATAATTTTAAAATAAAATTAATATACAAATATGTATGCATTTCTTGTTACAGGTATTCCAGATTTAAAAAAATTGTGTTGTTTAAAATATTTGCAGTTTGTCATTCCGACAGATTCTTAACTTTTTCACACAGGTATTCATATCATTCGTCTACACTTCTACATGTTATGTTTTTATTAGGATCTAAGTTTCATTGAGCAAACATGACAACGTTCAAGTTAGTTTTTTTAGTTGTTACAAAATAAACCGTATTGTTTAACGAGAGTAGGATTCGCACCATGGCCTCCTACAACTCAACATCCAGTACGCATCATGAAGCGATACATATTGCAATAATATTTGAAAACAAGTTTATTAATAGAGCTGGTCCGGTAAAAGAGCATTGACAAAGGTATAGCAGATTTATTTATCCGCAGTCTGACCAGTGAAAAGGTAGAGGCCATGAATCATATAATAGTATTTATGTATAAATGTTGACAAAAAACAACAACCGGAGACCATCGTCTTGTGATTGTTATGAACAATACAATATAATAAATAGTGTACGTAAGTGGACGTTAAATATACACTTTAATCATACAATCATACAAACAACACAATATTGTATTACGATTCTGAATGATGTTTACCAAAATCAACCCCGAAATTCACCACAATAAATAATAAAAAATAATAATTTGATTTCCTGTGTGAATGTTTAAATTAACACCACTGATGAAATATATGGGCAAAAAATGTTAAGTATTGAAGAAATTGAAATCAACAAAGGTGATATTTTCATACGATATGTTTTATTTGAAGCCCCTATAAGCTCCAAATCAACGAATATTTCGTAAAATATTTCGTAAAATAAAGTAAACACATAAACAATTAGTGTTCCTTATAGCAATAGCAACAATTTCAACGCTAGATGTGCTCTGGACAAATTTATTTAACAAGATTCAATTTGCTCTTTTTTATTTTTTTGTGGTACAATATATTCAACACATGTTCATGTACCAATTTAGTGTTCGTGTGTCGAATGAATAGATATCGTTGTTGGAAATTTAAATGGAATATATTGTGACACAAAAAAAAAGGCATTTCATATCTTGTTAAATCTATGTAACCAGACCACATATAGCGTTAACATTTTGGCTATTGCTATAAGGAACACTGATTGTGTATGTGTTAATTTTATTTAAAGAAATATCTTACGAAATATTTGTTGATTTTGTGAGTTACAGGGTTTTAAATAAATAAAAACTATCCAGGTTAGATAGTGTTTACGAATTACGCCGGACATTTTCGTATATTTTAAATTGTCTGCGTTTTTTTTTTAAAATCGACTTTGGACAGATTTTGCCGGGGTCATATGAAGCCATGCATAATGATTCTTAAAAGTTTAATTATCTTGTTATGTTATTTTCTCGTGTTTTCTGATAATCAGGATGTTTATGACGCATCCATGTCTTATGCGCATGAACGGCGAAAGAAAAGTTTAATATTGCACCGTACAGTGTTTCACCCAATCGTAATTATAGTCGGTATAATCCGCTATACATTACACACAGCACGGGTATTGACATCGGATTCCGATTCAATCTGAACTGCCGTTCAGTTATTCTGGACATAAAATATCATTTCCGATATCGATATAAATCAGGAGAGCTCTTAGAATGATTTTTATCGGATCACTAATAAAACACAAGGTGTAGTGAAAAAAACATTGGCAAATCCGATTTCAACCAGTGTTAAAGTTACGGAACCACCAAAATTAACCTCGTAGGCATTTATCATCGTCAGGGAATGGATTACTCGATGGATTAATATTGTAACCAGGATTACCAGAAGTGACCAAATTGTGTTGTGAGAAATATTTGATTTCTTTAACTTGAAAACACAAAACAAAAACAACGAATGAGAAAAATAAACGCACTACTACGAAACAATAGAAACATACAGAACGTTATGTTTTCCTTGTAGGTCTTAAGATTGTTAATTTGTACTTTGTAGCCTTGTAATTTAAAATTATCTGAAACAAATTTCAGTTATTTAAATGGAGGCATATGGCTGCATTTTGACGCAAGCAAATTGAAAATGATTTTTTTAACGGAGCATTTAAACCAAGCAAAATATCAGACCAACGTGTCAACATCAATCATACACATCACAAGTGATTTGGTGACTTAGCTATGCTACTTATTGACATCACACCTGTTTATTTAAAACACCCTACATCGATTGAAGCAATCACTGTAACGTCGTTTATCTTTACTCAATTTCATTGATGTGACTGAAACCAATTTACATATTCGTTTTAAGTATACAATTGGCACAAAATTGACTAAGCCGCTTCGATCATTTGAGTTAATACAATTATTTGACCAAGTTTAGCGCAAATAAGAAACATCCAATTTAGTCTATCAGCCAGATGGGTTGGGGTGTACCACTCAGGGGGGCAAAACAACACCTATCTTACTTGATTGTATACTCAATGTAAAGAAACAAAATGTGTGATAACAATCTCAGTTGGGCAGCTATAAGTTATTATTGAGCTGTTTCTATTAGCTCAGCAGATTAAGTCCATATATCAAGAAATCTTTCAGTTTGTGATACAAGCACCAAATTTGGCACATATACTCTAGCCAATAAAAAAAACTCAAAATGGCGTCCGTTTTCAAGATGGCCGCCATCAGGATCAAAAATGAAAAAAAACATGAAACAAATTCCCTGCTACTTGATTTGGATTTCGTACACAACAATTTGACTAGTTTGAATTTAAATTCAGACATTGTTTAAGTTTAATATAGTACACAAATCCAACATGGCGTCAAAAATGGCCGCCAAGATGGCCGCCAAAACCTATTTATGATCATAACTATGTAATTATCCACTCCAATTTGATGAATTTGATGTCTATACCCAGGTTTCAAGGGGCGAAGAACACATTTATATCATCAAACAAAGTGTAAGCAAATAATGTCACACAAAAATCTAACATGTTGTCCAAAATGGCCGCCAAGATGGCCGCCAAAACATATTAATGATCATAACTATGTTACTATACACTTACATTTGACGATTTTTGTGTCTATAGATAGGTTTCAGGGGGCAAAGAACACATTAAGATCATCAGACAGTTTAAAATTAATGACATATCACACAAATCCAAAATGGCCGCAAAGATGGCCGTCAAAACATATTTATGATAATACACAAAATGTAAAATATAACTATGTAACTGTCCACACAAATTTGATTAATTTAGTGTCTTTACCCAGGTTTCAGGGAGAAAAAAACACATAAATATTACATTTACATCATCAGACAAAATTTAAGCTAATTATGTTACACAAACATCCAACACGGCGACCAAAATGCCCATTAACACAATACGAAGGATCACACCATAACTTGATACTCAAAAGTTATGGTAGTTATGTAAAACGCCATAGTTTAAGAGACAAGGAACACTTTAATCGAGTTGAGGTTATCACTAAGCACTTGAATAATCATAAAATCCAATTTACGACATTTGGTAGAGAGCATGAACTGGCACATGACTTTATGATAGGATCAGGTTTTACTAACTTCTGAAGACTTCATAATTTACTGTTGCTGAAAATCATTGAAGATTTCTCACCTTAATTATTTTGGTATTCCTTAATTTTTCAATAATACGTGTAACATTTCGCATATTCATAAATATTATATGTATATTTAATTCACACAAAACAAATAAGTATAAATGGAAGCTATGCGCTTGGAAAGATTTCTGCATGTCCTTGCATATTTGTATTTAAGTATGGAATCGTTAAACATGTTAATGAACATTTTCTTTTTTGCCTAATGTCGAGCACACACTTTTTCAACAACTCTTTACTGGATGATTTACTATTTAATTTATATTCTCCACAATGACAATGACATTTCAGGTAAAGCGAAGTAGACTGTTTAAACATAAAACGGAACATTATTTATAACTATCCGTTGAAAAGTAAGTTTAGGTAAATATTGCCAAATATCTTGTATGGATTTATTCCGTGATTTATGATTGTAATATGTCCTTAACATCTTTATTTCGGCGTTTTAAGCTCTTTAAGATCTTTTTTATTGAAGCTTGTGGATATTTATAATATTTGTGGAGTGTCATATAGTACCTCAAATACATAAGTGTTATCTTAAACCATTGATTTATNTTCCAATATATATAGGTGTAGTTTTGCCCCCCTTACTGGTACACCCCACCTCAATTTTGGGTACTTGGCTGAAGGTCTAATTATTATATTGCCCAATTATATTGTGTGAAATCTATATACAACTTAAACAACGTTCAATATCTCAAAAATAAATCAATCGCCCTCCCAAATGAAAGCGTTTACGTCAAATGGGCCCTATTAATGAACTTCTTGCTTTATTAAGTTGTACAAACAAAAAACAGTAGGATATTTTAGAATAATTGGAATATGGTTATACCCATTCTAACTGGCATTATAAAATTACCGATCAACATATTTTCTAATAACTACCTCTTTGTGCAATTGGAAAGTCAGGCAGTTTATGTTGAAACCCCGCCAATTGCTTTCATTATATGTTTCATAATCAAAATAGTCAGGCAAAATAGCCCCAGTTTTGTAACAGAATCAAAATAAAAGTACGGATATTAAAAAAAAAAAAATGCTTTACATTGTTTATATTATCAATGAATGCGTTACCCCACTCATTCCATTTTGTATGCAAAACTACGAAAACAAAAATATACCGTTAAGCGAACTATCAAACAAACTGTTTAAATACAAAGACAAATATGTCAAATAATACTGTGCATTCACTAGAGTATTTGGCGTTTTATAATTCAATAGATGTTATGTGTTATTTGATATGTTCTTATTTAAAAGGATGAAACAAAGAACACATTTTTGACGACCATCGTGTATAACAAACAATATCATGCGTGTTTGAAAAATGTCCTGTGTAACATAGAAATGATTCAGGCTAATTGTCCATCGTAAACTAAAATGTTTTAGTGTACGCTGGTTAAGTAACAGTATTGTCTTAAAACCCATTTTTTTACAACATACATAAGTAAATCTGTGCGTCCGCCACTGCTTGTTGAGTTTTTGTTTTTAAGAATATTTAATTGTTATATATATAATATTATAGGGTAAGTTATATGTTATAAGTCTGTCTTCGATATCAAAAGAAGTTGTCTTCTGACTGATTTTTTATGTACAATTAAATATCAATGCTTTCGGGAGTTTGCGGAAAATCTGATAAATGCACGAGTTCTATTGCCCATATAAAATAAAAAACAAATAAAACCCATACGTTCGTTTAAACATGCATGTACAATGTACACTAATTATGTCGAAAACTAATTAAATATGTTGTTGTTTATTATGATGTACTAATTAATGCAATAAATAAATATTATTTGTACACAAAGCATGACATTTTGATCGGTAAAGTAAACCATTTGCGGAATGCGTTCAAAGTTAATACAAAACAATTAAAACAGATAAGTTTAACCACACTTTCACATTCAGGACGATATGCTGAACAAAACAAGCATATAATATATATAATGTAAAAAGTATAATTCTATAATCAATAATATACACATGTTTCTTTGAACCTAATTGTCACGGTTGCATATATTGTGCTCAAAAATAGCTTGATTATGTTTTCATTATTGTTTCAATTATACAAATAATTCCCTGTCATGTGCAGATGCTATAGAAACACAAACTTTTCCAGCAATAAGATTTTCGGTCGAGTCGTGCACGAGATTACCTGATTTCGAATCAGGTAGACGTCCATGATTCGGAAATAATATCCATCTACCTAACCATCCTCCTCTTCGACACTGAGCGACGATATATAGTAGGCACACGATGATAATTATACATCCAAACACAGACATCATTCCAATTTTCATTTCATAGATTTGTTGTTTGTTGTCATGCATAAGGTGGTGGTACATTTCCACATGCGATAATGACCCTGACGCTATCTCGTCGTGAAATCGTAAATCCGAACCAGTTTCTATACCACTTCCTTGCGAATCTTCCATGGTTGACAAATACTTTTATTTATAAATATGTATTTATATCAATGTCAATGAAAGACCAATCTTCTAATAATATTCCTTACTAACTGTGTGAGAATTAAACAAAACAAAACAAGCCGACGATCCTCAACTCAATTATCATATACGTAAACAAACGATAATTCTGTGTGCTTGTCATCCGTTGTACATGCGTCCCCTTTGGTGTTTCTAGTAAAACTGTCGCTTAATTGACGTTCTTTGTACAGATAACATTCCTGTGCTGATGTTTATCCACCCTTATTCGATTTGCTGGCAATTTTCACATAGCGACCGGTGATTCCGCATTCTAAAAGCTGCTTCATCGGCCATCAAGCTGCCTTTAATATTGACGTTTATTCATTTGATTTCACCGCTATGTTGTCCACTAATTCATGTAGAATATTTAAAAATTAAGTATGTCAAGCTAATTAGAAATACGTTACACATCCATGAACACGTATTTAGATGTTATATTTTAGGGTATGGTAATCATCGTACATATACTACCCAGAAAGAGCTGAGGGTGTTTTCAAACATGTTTTGCAGCTTGTAAATATTAAATTATAATTGCAATTTGTACACATGTCAATATTGATTTTAAAGGAAGCATAAGATTAAAAATATATTATTATTTATTTAATTAATCCCACGAGTTGAAGAAAGGATTACACGGCTGTAAGCCGTTCGGACACGAGTCAGATAATATCAAGTACACAATGACACTAAAGTATAATTATCATATTTTTAAATTAGAAAATGCATTTAGCCTGGAAGGATTATATTGAATCTATATGTGATGTTTCCGAGACCAGAAGTAGTCCTTAGCGATTCGTTGTACAAATGGTGTAAAAGCCAAAACACAAATCGATAAATGCTTCTATTCATCTTCCTTCAGCATGTCAACCGTTACACAACACAGAAGAGAAAATACTATTTTATTAATATATAAATCATTATTTCATTTAAATGTTTAACCCAAAAACTTCGCCAGAGAAGTTTACTTTCAAAAAAATTTCATCCAGGACTGATCTTCTAAGTGGCACAAACAACTCAACTTTCAACTGGCTATAGCTCTACTCACCATGGTTCGGATTGAATAAACCCATGTTGTGCAGTTGGTCACAAATACACATTTAGCCTTAATCTGCACATGGCACAACCGATATGTTTAAGAACATTCTTCATGTGTTGTCATTTGTAAACAGACGTTGTCAGTATGTAATTCTCTGATCATTATTTGATAAAGACATAAGTTGATCATCATACAAAGACACGACATAAAAACCAACGAAATAGTCATTACACCGTTACATGTACACACCATAGTAGTGAATAGACTATCTTAGCCGAACCAAAATTACCAACTAGATTGAACGCATTCGGGAAAGTCTATTAGAAACACGCAAAATGTTTTCCAGTATAATCTACATTAAAATACATTAAAATCCATTAAATTTCACCGGATTCAGTCGTGCCATATTTTCCAAACCCAATTAATTTCAGTTATATTTGTATCGTACATTCACAAAACAGAAACACTTCATATTTAATCTCGATTGCGTTTATAATACACGATGGCAATGAGGATACATCGAAAACGGATGGTACTTTTATAACAGAGAAAAACAAAAGCCACACGCTTAATATAAATTCCTCAGTTTATTTTTAATTTACATCATTAAACTTAGTTTTTTGAGCCACGGTCCGTGGTGTAGTTGATAAATATTTTATCCTTCTGTATTGTGAAAAAAGAATTTCAATGAAGAATGGTAGATATTTGCCAAATAAGAGAAAATTTCGTCGGAACACAGCGTAAACTGGATGATCAGTACACTTTTCAACAAAATAAACATACTTAGAATTACTGCATTACAGTGTTTGTTATTCCAGCATTTAGAGTAGTTACATGTAATGTGTTTCAAATACTAAAATTTGTATACTTCTGACTACATTTTGAACGAAGATCGAGCATGTTTTAATAGGTTGTTTCTATGGTTGTGTAGACACTTTGATATCCGATAAAGGGCACGTCGGATAACGAATACTCAAAAAATTGGGCACTCTGACAACCGAGTTTTATCTTGAACTTGAAATGCGTTTATTTATTGTGTTGCTATTCATACCAATGTGTTTGCTATTCCAGCATGTAGAGTAATTACTGTGATGTAAATACTGAATACTTGATAGTATGCAATGAAAAACGAAAGAAGATGGAGCATGTTTTAATAGGTGGTATGCATGATGGTGTGGGCATTCTGATTCCCGATAACGAACACGTCGGATAAAGGAGACTTAAAACATATTTGCTACTCTGATATGTTGTAGACCGGCGGGAGTACCGGTGTAGTACCAAGGAAGCAGACATCGAGAGGAATGTATACAAGCTTCAACGTAACACTCGATATAAGAAAAATAAGTTTAAACTTCACACTTAAATGGTCAGATTTTCCTACCCAAGATGTGTGTCTTAACTGAATATGCCATAAAACAAAAAAATCATGCTCATATTCCATAGGTATAAAAACAATAAAGCAAACTTTCGTTGATTCGTTTTTTTAATTAACATCAGTACATAAACTGTTTATAATTGTCTGTTTTATGTAACAGTATTCAACAGCAAGTTTTGCATTTATATTTCACTAAAATAGTATGTTATATATGTTAAAAAGTGTCGGGTTATTGGGAACAGAAGTGCTATTGTCATTGAGATGATTGGCTTAAGAAGTGTCCATGAAAATATGGCATCCGTCTCTTTTAACATTTAAATTTTATCAAATACGTCAGTTAACTACACATTTAATTTTTTTTTTAATTCGAATAGTAAACACGTACTTGATTCATTTCTTAGTATTTTTATTTTTTTGAAATATGTAATGATCATCCAGTTCATGCTAATGTTCGATGGATTTAATTGATATTTCATATAATCAACCGTTTTTTTTTGTTGCGAATTTCGTTCTGCGACATACGAAGTGCTTTACCATGAATCGGCCAAACAATGTTCCGTGTCTGGAAATCTAATGTAAAGAACATACATGCAAAAAAGATGAAGAACTTGCCAGTCGCGCGTGGCTTCTGTTATCGAATCTTACTTCCGGTTTGGATCATCATGTTTTTCTCCCGGGAATTACAACTACACTTGAGAGAAACTTGGTATTATAATCGTTGACGATTGCTCATAATATACGTCTTTCTCCAAACTTTGTCCAAACTTTACCTGGAACTCTGTTTTCAACGTGAAGACTGACTAAAAACAATCTCATTTTATACTTTCATTTCCATCTTCAAAATGTATCCACTTCAGATACCAATGATGATTCCATATATGATGACACTACCAGAAAAGACTGTTCAACCTTTCAGGAAATTCGATCAGAACGGAAAAAAAACATCCACACAAATGTATTACTGCCCATCTAAATATAAACAGCTTAAGATACAAATTCACAGATATTCATGAACTTTTAACTGATAAAGTTGTTGATTTATTGTTCATTTCAGAAACTAAATTAGATGACACTTTTTTAGACTCTTTATTCCACGTGAATGGCTATACACTACAACGAGACGACAGAAACATTCACGGAAGGGGCATTGCTGCATTTATCAGGTCAGAAATACCAGCCCGTAGAAGAATAGACTTTGAAAAAGAAACATTAGAGAACATTTGCTATAAGGTGATTTTCAACTGAACAAAATGGATTATTTCTTTTGTATATAGACCACCAAACTGTACGGAAAATGTGTTCTTTGAAAACTTAATCCCATGTGTAGACAACATTGTATCTAAATTTGATAATTTTATGTTAATTGGAGATCTGAATTTTGATCTTTCAAAAGTGTCCAAAGCTAAACCTTTACAAGATTTTACTGAATTTTTTTGTTCTAAAAATTTGATTTAATCTGCTACATGTTTTATGAAAAATTGTTCTCCATCTTTACTAGATGTTATTATCACTAATAACAAAAAGCTTTGTATGAATACCTTAAACTTTGCAACTGGTATAAGTGACTGTCACAATATGATCTGCACAATCATAAAAAATTCTATCCCAGATAGTGAGAAACAAAAAATTCAATACAAAAGTTTTTTTATATAGACTCTTTTAACAATGATCTCTCAACTATTGTTATACCAGATCCATCAACTTTACAAAATACAAAGGCAGATATAAATAGTGTTTACAGCAATTTTGAATCTAAAGTTACTGACATAATAGATAAGCATGTTCCTACAAAACAGATGTATAAAAAAGCAAACCAGTTACCTTATATGAATAGAGATCTTAGGAAAGCAATATTTAATAAGAAAATGTGCTATAATAAATACCTTAAATATAGTAACTCTAAAAACTGGGAAAAGTATAGAAAATGAAGAAACCTTGTAAACAAATTAAAAAAAAAAAATCAGTCAATAATTACTTTCAAGAAAGATGTTTAGTTGGATGTAAGTCTTCTGATTTTTTGAGTACCATTAAGCCGTATATGTCTAACAAATGTTTGACTGAAAAACCCAAAATCATACGAAATGAAAACGATAAAATGATTTCGGATGATCAGGATGTTTCAGAAATTTTTAATGACTTTTTTTACAACTGTTGCAAATGATATTGGTAAAGATTATATATTTGACCCTAACAACCACCCGAGCCTAAACAAAATCAAAGAAAGAAAATTTACTCCAGAACACTTTAGCTTCAAACATACAAACCAAACGCAAATTAATCAAACCATAGACAAATTTAATATCAAAAAAGCTACTGGAGCTGATAAAATTTATGTTAAACTTCTTAAACTTGGTAAACCAGCATTAGTTGAGCCCATTACAAGTTTGATAAACTGTTCAATCTCTATTTCGTGTTTTCCAGATAACCTAAAACAGGCTCAAGTCACTCCTTTATATAAAAAATGACGCTTTACTAAAAACTAATTATATACCAGCAAGCATATTACCTATTCCATCTAAGAATTTTGAAAAAGTACTAGCTGAACAACTGACTGCTTATTTCGTAAATACTTTTGACAATTATTTATGTGCTTTTAGAAAAGGCTATGGGTGCCAAACCACTTTACTAAGATTGTTGGAGGACTGGAGGAAGGCTCTGGATAATAACGAATATATAGCTGCAATTTTAATGGATCTATCGAAAGCGTTCGACTGCCTTCCTCATGAAATATTATTATCAAAACTAAATGAGTATGGATTATCAGGGTCTGTTACCAGCCTCCTACAATCTTACCTAACAAACAGAAAACAACAAATTAAGGTTGGAAATATTGTAAGTTCTTGGGCTAACATAAGCATAGGTGTACCTAAAGGATCCATTCTTGGACCTCTTCTTTTAAACGTGTTTATAAATGACACTTTCTTTTTTATTCATAAAAGCACACTTTATAATTATGCTGATGACAACACCTTATCTTTTCATTCACCAGATTTTAATGAAGTTATCAAAGTTCTACAAAATGAAAGTAACATCCTTATCGACTGGTTAAGGTTTAATAAAATGCAAGCTTATCCAGATAAATTTCAGGCCATAGCAGTAGGCAAAAAGTATTNCCATGGACCTAAATCAGAGGGTTTTTTATATCTCCTACTTAATTTTTTCTGAGAAAGACGAACTTCCCGCTTTGTTAAACAGTTTCTTCATTGTGGAAATGTCTTGGACAATCAAGGAATCGGAACATTGGAATAGTCCATGAAAAAAGACATCCCTTATCTTCAGACTTTAATGAGCATGATCATTCATACAAAAGGTAGTGTACGTCGGTTTAATTGAATTTTGGAGACGTTAACACAATTTATTTATCCCAGTGATTCAATTATGTTCTTCTCCACAATGACAATACATTTAAAACTGTGATTACGAAAATAAATTATGGACATCAATTTCATGTATAAGAAATCAGCGAACAATCGGTCATTTGCATGAAAACAAAAAGATGTTTTTATTGATGATAAGAAAAATCCCAAACTGATGCAACTGGAGTTTTACTTCGTATATATTCTAACTACGAAGCCTTTGAAAACAAAGAACAGCAAATCAAAATAAATGGTCAGCGCAACATTCATTTTAAGGAAACCTTTTATTTGTATTGTACAGCCAACAAGAGTAAAGCAACATGTTTAGTTTTACAGCTAACCAGATCTCTTTTTTAACATAAAGGTTTTTCAACGTGTATACGTAAAACCCTTAACACTTGTCATGACGTTTATTTCCAGCTAAGATAGTGTTGGTTGATTGCGCCGAGTTTTAATTATCGAAAAGGTGTTTCATTTAATGAAATATACACCTATTCCCAGAACAAGACACATTTTCGGCTATTCGTGTAATTATACAATCTAGATACCATGGATGATATACATGAAGCTATGTGTAGGTGTTATAATAACAAAGGCGAGACACCAATTAGTTTTCTTATGTATTATTAGTTTATGTTGCTGTTCCAGCCAGCACTCCTCCTGATAGGAGTATTTCTATTAACTGTTGGGACTGGGATTGATTGAAATACAACAAAGGGCTGACTCAACGTGATTGAAAAGTATTATTATTGGAGGTAATACAATTGTCACTTCTTTTCTCAATCTGACAAAATAATTCATTACCAATCGAGCATGTATACGAGAGGTGCCCAAGTTCATGATGAACAAAACACAAACATTAATAATTTATAATCTAAATACATTTTATTGCAACAAATGCTCAATATGAGATCCATGGCAATTGTAAATCATCCTGCAACGTTTTGGCCACGATTTCAACGTCTTGTTGGTGGAAGTTTGTTCCAATTTGCGCAATTCGTCCTTCAGAGCTCTTTTGAGACCAGAAAGTGAGTTGACTTGCCGTTTCTGTAATCGTCGTTTTACTATCCTCCATATACCAAAATCCATTTGGGCCGCATCTGGAGACTTTGGCATCCATTCTTCGGGTGTAATGAACTTAATGTTTTGATCTTTTAGAAAGTTCACTGTGTATTTGGAAGTGTGGCTAGATGCACTGTCCTGATGGAACGTCATAACGTGTTTACGCTCCGGAAAGAGTCGAGGGACATCCCTTCGTATAAATGGTTTCAGAACTTTATTGATTAAGAATTCTGAGTTTACCTTGGTCCTTTTGGGAATTATCCTGATCTCTGATTAACCTCTGGACGATACAGCAGCCCACGCCATGAAGCCACGGGCAAGCGCATCACGTTTTACAAATATCAGTTTATCGCCGACGTTTTCTCCCATTCTGACATAACATACTCTTTTTTCTTCCATAACTTCCACCAAGATAAAACATCGCCTCGTCAGATGTAACAACATATCTCCACTTGCCACATTTAAGCTTTAGCTTTATCTTCCAAGACCTGGCCCTGCGGTCCTGAATCTGTGCCATGTTGAGCTGATGAACCTTGCACTTCTTCCGTAGTTTTGCTTTCAAAACATGCCTGATGATATAGAATACTGTTCCCTTGGACATTCCTATGTCCAATGCCATTTTGCTCTGGGTCGGCAGATTGATTTTAGAGATCCAGCGACGAATTTTGCATACGAAGGCAGGTGTGACCTTATATGGACGTCTACTTGAAGTTGAATTTGTTGCACCACCAGGCGTTGTACTGCGCTGTAAGGTAGCGTCATGTCGAATATTCCGTATACTTCCCAAAGAAATTGCATGGCCCATCTTTTTCAGTTCATTTTGAATGCTTCTGTAACTGGATTTGCATCTCAAAAGGCCTTAAACAATGCCCTTCACCGTTTCACTAATTTTCTTTTGAGGCATGTTAAATATTATTGATAAATTGCATGTACATTGAAGTATAGTATATAACACAACTGCTTAATGCTAAAACACCAATGGTTCGAGAAAATCGTGCATGTACTTGAAAAAACACGGATTCCTTTTGTTCATTTTGAAATTGGGCAACTCTCGTAGACATGTTATCTACTTGAATAATAAAATATATATAAAAACTATATACCTATATTTATATTTAAATAGATAACATATATAGGGAGAATGTCTGACAAGTATACACGAATTTAACTGTATACGACCATGCAAACTGAAATAAATCAAGTATATCAATTCAAATATTCTTAAATATATATTGCATACAGCTATGTTAACGACAACTGGTGAAGAGCACAATGAAAATACTACTCTGGGTCAGCAGACGATTTATTGCATTAAACTATGTTGCGGAGGATTCCGGAGATAGTCGATGTATCACGATTGTGAGAATACCTTGATGACTCTTTAAGACCACAAATAAAACATATAATCGATGAAGTAATCACGAGTTTACAGAAGCCTATATTAGGTCAATAGTTCCATAACAAACACATGTAAACGCATCTACACGCCTACATTATTTAACTTCCTGATTTCAAATTTCGTTTATGCGAGGTAATGTATTTGAGAGAAGGTAGATAACCACGATTCGCAATAAATAGATAACACTTCAAATACCTGCTCTTTGTCGCACAAGTGGATTGCTAACTCTAGTACAGGAAGTAAATGTACTATTTGTAGCTTGCAAAATTTCCACTTCATCTACTTTCGGTTAGACATTATAACAACGCGGCCTACAACAGTTGTAACATATTTACTTGTTTGATACAAGTATTACACATTTAAACATGTCTGTAGATGGACGTACCAAAGTGTGTGTACCGTGTGAAAGACGAGGTGTTCATTCAACCGGGATGCTTTTCTGCCACTCCTGTCTTGAATTTTTGTGTGTAGCATGTGTGGATAACCACAAGATTTATGTTACTGGGGAACATAACATAAAACATGTTGGGAACGGCGACGATAATACTCTTTGTGACTCGCAAGACGTTCTAGATGGTGTCGAACATTTATGCGACACACACCAACTACCTCTGGAGTTTACGTGTCATGAACACAGGCGATTGTGTTGTCAGAGTTGCGTAAGTGAGCACCACGATACGTGTAAAAGTTCGAAATTGCGAGACGTTAACATAAATACCACCAAAGCGCAGCTGAAAGACCTAAAAGTAAAAGGTGATAAGCTTCTGGGACTAGTAAACCTTAATCAAACCCGTGCCAGAGACAGTATAGATAAGTTACAAAACTTTGTATCACAACTAGATGCAATAAAAGGTCTGCTAGTTAGAAAAATGGAAGAAATTCAAAAATATTTGGACGATCTACCTACTTATATGGAACAAATGCAGAACAAATTGGAAGAAATAAATTGTTATGAAAACACACTAAAGGAACATATACTTGCAGGGAAAGTACTAGAAATGGGTATTATAAACTTCAAAATCAATGAAAAAATGGACGATTGCGTGAAAAACATTGAAGAGGTCGATTCTATTCAGACTAGCTTGTCAAATGTAATTGAGTATTGCGACGAAGCAATGGCAGCAATCGCTATTAGAAAAAGGCAGGGGGAAGTAATATTGAATTCTTCTACAATACAAGTAGCACTTACGACATCTATGTTTGTACAATTACGACCAACAGTGAAGCTTCAGTTAGAGAGCGACTTAAGCTTAGATACACTATTGAATTATTCTCGAGCTAAACGAAAACAACCGTTTATAAATGGGATCGACCATCTCTCTGATTCTCGAATTGTTGTTATAGATAACGAAAATAACGAGTGCTGGATAATAGACAAAAACACGAAAATTACAACTGCTCCTTACGCGTTTGCTTCAACACCGCGTGACATCACTTGCGTTAATAACGATACTTTCGCTGTCACTGTAAGTAACGATAAAATTAACAAAATCTGTATTTTAGAATGCACTCCTGGAAAGAGAATTATTCGTTAACAAAAAACTATAGTTTTGTACGATAGTTGTGACGCAGTCTGCATGATAAGGCATCTTTATTTGGTCAGCACTTTGAATGCTGAACCAGCTGTTTTTGCCGTCGACGAGGATGGAACCAAAGCAACAGTCAGAGGTTTGCAGATAACAAAGAAAATTCAGAATTATGGTGATTGCAAATGCGTGTATGACAGAAACATTGATACCATGTTTATAACAGACAAAACCGACCATTCTGTCTGTATACATAATAAACTGGAAATGACGAAAACCATAATAAAGGATGGAAATATAAAAAACCCAATTGGAATATGCCTGGGTCCAGCTGGGTCTGGCACAGCGTTCGTGTGTTGTAGCGGAACGAATTCCATCGCGTACATTGGGTCTGATGGACAAACATCAGACCTTATTGAAATAGATTTAGAAAATCCCGAAGTTATCAGTTTCGATAACGTCCGTCAGAAGCTGTTAGTTGTCTCAAATAAACAGCGATCTATTGCGACATATGATGTTCTTTTCATTGAAAGACACCTCAGAAAACGCTCTAGGCTTCGGTCGGACAGGATCAAAACCGTGTAACCTAATTGATGACTAGGATTGGAGCAGTTTCCTGACAAAATGGAAAAGTATGATTTAGAAAATTAAAAACAATTATAGAACTATTTAATTTAGGAATTAATTTTATTTTTAATCGATGGATTAGCTTATGTTTGTATCTTTATTACCTTAAAAAAATTGTGATGTGCATACTGAAATAGCTCAAGATTTTATGAAAATGTTATTTTAAAAAAAAACACGTGGAACGTAATTTATTGACATGTTTAACACTTTTAGAATATCAATTCAACTTTTATTTGTGAATTTATTGAATAAATAACTTAAATAAATTCAAGTGTGCATGGTGTCGAAACGCCTTTTATTTTTTAACTTGCAATTACGCTTGTTTTAGCTGCTTAGAAAACCCCGTTTAATAATTTATACAGGAGTAGATTTTATTTTACAAATTCAATTTGTTAATGAGTAAACACGGCCAAGCGTAGAATCTTAACACTTTGTTTTAAGCAGATGAGCACGGTGTACTTCAGTAATCATTTGTAAAAGCTCTTTTTGTAAACTAGATTTTTCCTCTTTAATATACACGTTATTTCACCATATATGAATCTTTATTTTACACCACTCTGAAGATTCAATTTGATTATTATATTCAGAGCGCTCTTATCTTTAATTTATTATAACGATATTCGGGTATTGAAGTAAAACAGGAACGAAACTTGAAATCCGGAAGTTAAATAATGATGACCTGTAGATGCGTGTATGTGTCTACATGCGTTTGTTGTGAAACTATTGACATAAGATAGGCTACTGTAAACTCTGGATTACTTCATCGATTATATGTTCTATTGGTGGTCTTATACTCATCAAGGTACATTTGTATAAACACAATCGTGGTACATCGACTATCTTCGGAATCCTCCGCAAGATATATTTATGCAATAAATCGTCTGCTGATCCAGAGTTGTATACTCATTGTTCTCCTAATCAGTTTTCGGTAACATAACTGTATGCATTACATCGTTAATAACATTTGTATAGCGATGCTTGATTTATTTCACTTTGGATTACCGTATACAGTTAACCGTGTCAGCCATTCTCCCTGAATCTGTTATCTATTTAAATAGAAAGTTATACAAGTCTGAGTAATACAATGCATGCTTTAGTTTTATACAGTTTGATGACACTGAAGAACGTATGGAGATGAAACCCTAATGACAAACTGTTACAGATGCCAGTTATTAAGTCTGTTGTTGTTATTCTACTATGTGTATATGTTGTTTCGTTTTGTGCCGTACTGTACCGTTTTGGCAATTGGTTCCTTGCCATAAATAAAGGACCACAGAGGTGTGTATGATAAAACTGCAATACTGCTGCAGCTTCTGGAGTTTCACTTCTTCATATTGACATAGAAAAAGTCATGCTTACGCCTTGTCGAAAACGGTTCCGTAATGTTATGTAATTACTATAAAAAAAAGTCGAATGGAAATAAGAATTAGCGTGCTTATTTACACATAATCCAATAAATATAGCAGGTACTTGGTCGCATAAACAATGCACACAATGCGTTAAATAATCGTGATTATTTTGGAAGAGAGCAAAACAATCACATTACTGCACAAGAAAACCTGATGTGTTTGAATGTTTTGTTTTTGTTGTTATTGACAGTTGCATCCGAAAAAAGTGTAAAGACGTTCTATTTAAAAACTACGTGAATTATTCTTTTGTCTATGGACTTCCAATGAACGGGGCACATTTTTGGCGGATTTTTTTATTGATGAAACAGCACATCGGTAACACAACTAAATTAAGGTTCTATACATATGTATATCTCTACACGTTTTGGTTATAATTTGATTTTTGCATTATCGTGCATGACTGTGCACATGCAATAGCATGTAAAGTACTAGTGTTTTGTTTGTTTGTTGAGTTTGAGTTTTCGCCGTTTTCAACAGTAGTTCAGTCATATCATGGCGTCCAGTTAACCAACTCACACTTTTCCTGGTTAACCAGTACTAAGTGCACATTCCTATGCCAGTAACTGACAACTGTCAGTAACTGACAACTGCCTTACATGAAACCGAGTTAGGGAAGAATGTATGTAGAAAGGATTTAATGACCGATTCCCACACCAGTAATGTTGCCGAACTGGGGATCAAACCCGCGATTCTCGAATACGTATTCATCACGCTACCAACTTAGCTACCCGGCCAGGTTAGGGTAACTCGACTAAAATGTACTTGAGAGTGATAATCTTTTGCGCACTCTCCACATTTCGTATGCATATTGCTTCACATTTATGTTACATATATCATGGTAAAAACAACATCAAAAACAACAACAACACACAAGCACATATTATAACATGTTAATATGCATACATATTTTCATATGATTGTTAAATGATTATCTGCAGAATTATATTAAATTACTATAAAAATATTGATTTCGAAAATATTAAAATTCTGCGACCAGCAATAATTTTTGCATATTTATTTTTGTTTTTAATTAAGCTACAAACTGTATCATAAATATAACTCTGCTCTGTATTTCTGCCTTATATTTTTTGTCACTAGATGTGTTCACGTTTTATTATAATAAACACATTCCTGAAATAGTTTGCACTAGACCACTTGATATTGTTCTTTTTTAATTTTATTAACTAACTTGTTGACGTAGTATTTTGCTTTTTTTAAGGATAAGTATCAAGTTCCGTCCTGAATGTAAATACTGACTCGTTTGCCAAAAGCGCCGTTGTGTTTGCAACGTAAGTAATAGCTGTAACTGATTAATGTTCGAGTGGTGATGAATTATTGTGTCAAATTGAGAAAAGAAGTGGCATTTGTAATTCCTCAAATAATAATACATTTCAATCACGATGGGTCAGCCTTTTGTTGTATTTCAATCAAGCTAGTCTCAACAGTTAATAGAAATACTCTTATCACGAGGAACTGAAGGCTGGAACAGCAAAAGAAACTAATAACACACAAGAAAACAAATTGGTGTCTCGCCTTTGCCATTATAACATCTACACGCAGCTTCATGTATATCATCCAATATTTCTGGATTTTATAACGACACAAACAGCCGAAAGTTTGTCTTGTTCTGGGAAAAAGTGAATTTTTCATTACATTAAACACCTTTTCGAAAACTAATACTCGGCGAAATTAACCAACACTTTCTAAGCTCGAAATAAAGGTGATGACAAGTTTTAAGGGTTTTACGAATTAAAGTTGAAAACCCTCTATGTAAAAAATGAGATCTATTTAACTGTAAAATTAAACATGTTTCGCTTAACTCTTGTTGGATGTACATTTAAACAGTTCCCTTAAGTTTTAATGTTGCGCTGACCATTTATTTTTGTGTTCAGTTTTTGATTTCTCTTTTTTTTTTCATATGCGTCTTAGTTAGAATATAAACAAAGTGAAATCCGATTTGCATCAGAAGGAGATTATTCTTTGTATCACTTAAACATAATTTATTTTATTAAAGTGACCGATTGCTTGCTCTTTCATTAACATGTTAATGTTGAGCACAATATTTATCCGTAAACTTATTGTGGAGAAGTACATTATTGAATCACTGGAATACATACATTTTAATAACGTTTCCAAAATTCAAGTTAATGGACGCATAATATCTTTTGAAGGAATGATCATGCTTTTTGAAGTATAAAGATAAAGAATGTCTTTCTTTTTTTCATGGACTATTCCAATTTTGCGATAAATTGTTTGTCAAAGACATTGCCACAATTACGAAACTGCTTTACAAAGCGGGGAGTATTTTTCACATCTTATGAAGTAGGAGAATTAAATACTCTGATTTAGTTCCATGGTTTATATAAATATATCTAAGAATAGTGATAACAATATGGCAAAACGGTTATATTTGATCACATGGAATCTACTTGTGTTGATGATTTGTAAAAAAGAAAAATGAAATGTGTGTGTGTAATTAGGAATACAACATTACAATCAAATTACTGCACAAGAAAACCTGATGCGTTTGAATGTTGTGTTTGTATTGCTGTTGACAGTTGCAACAATCTCAAACACGTTGTTATCAGTGTTTAAATGTACTACTAGTATTTAAGTATTGTGTGAATGATTATTAGTTTGTGGACTAGCATCTAACGGTGCACATTTTGGCAAAAATTCTTATTGATTAAAAAAGTTCGTAGGTAACACAATTAAATTTAGGTTATATATACATGCACACGTATACGTATATGTGTGTTAACCAACTCACACTTTTCCTGATCTACATGTACTTAGTATATATTCGTATATGACAGAAACTGATAAATGCCAGTAAATGACAACTGCCCTTCGTGAAACAGAGGTAGTTGAGAATAAACGCAGAAAGGATTTCATGGCCAATGAAGTTATTTTTCCGGATGGGGATCGAACATGCAATTCTCGGATTTTTAGTTTAGCACACTGCCAACTCATCTCTCCGGGCCGATTAGGGCAGCTTAACCCTAATGTACTAAATAGTTATTATCTCTGTGCAGTCTTCAAGTTTCGTATGTTTAAGGCTAAAATAATGTGTTACACATCAGATTGTTAAAACAACAACAACAACATCATAAACATCACACAAGCAAATATTTTAGCAGGAGTATATGGACCAATATTTTAAAATTATTCTAACATGATTATCTGCATTAATAGTTTAATTTAACTATCATAAATATTCTATATACTTTGCACTGTCTTGTTTGCATTCTAGTTGTTGCCACTAGACACGTTTTAATATAAGAAACACATTCCTGAAATAGTTTTGCACTACGCCACTTAACATTGCCTTAATTGAATGTATTAAGTAACTTTTCTGACGTATTATTTTGTAATTTTTAAGTATACGTACCTAGTTCTGTCCTGAATGAAAATACCAATTCGTTTGCCACCAGTGCCGTTGTGTTTGTTGCGAAAGTAATAGCTGTAACTGATTAATGCTCGAGTAGTGATGCATTATTGTTTCAGATTGAGAAAAGAAGTTGCATTTGTAATTATTCACATAATAATACCTTTCAATCACGTTGGGTCAGCCTTTGGTTGTATTTCAATCAATCCCAGTCCCAACATTTATAGAAATACTTCTATGATGAGGAGTTGAAGGCTTGAACAGCAAAGAAACTAATAACAAGTAAGACAACAAATTGGTGTCTCGACTTTGCCATTATAACATCTTCACGCAGCTTCATGTATATCATCCAATATATATGGCTTTTATAATGACACGAACAGCCAAAAGTGTCTCTTGTACTCGGAATATGCGTATCTTTCATTTAGCCAAACACTTTTTGGATAAGACTCTGCTGGAAATAAACTGATGACACGTGTTAAGGGTTTAAAAAAAAGCTGCAAAACATTCGATGTCAACATACAATAAAACAACTTAGCAGTAAAATTTAACAATTCGATTTACTCTTGTTGGCTGCGCAATTAAAAAGCTTCCTTAACTTTAGTGTTGCTCTGACCATTGATTTTCATTTCCTGTTCACAATATCTTTCTTAATTATAAAACTCTAAATACGAATTTGTAAATAAAAACATCAAAGAACATTACAAATGCTTGCTAATTCATCAAATATGTGCACAATTGTTTTCAGTAAACACAGGTTTAATTGTATTGTCACACGATATGTATTTTGTTCATTGGACTCTTCCCGACCGCATTGTATAAGAAGGTTTCTGTTCCTGCTGGTGCAGTTGAAATTTCACTTTATGTGTTTTAGCTAGTACCTGATTATTGTTTTGTATATACGTGTCGCTGAGCTTCTCAAATTGGTGTATACTGTTATATAAATCATAACACGATACAACTTTCAAGTAAGAATGTCATAGTCCGCCCGGGTACTGCACGTACTCGCCGGCTCCCCTCTCTTGCTTGCCTCTGTTGCTGACCCATTTGTTTAGTAAGCCGTTACCCGTGCTTCCTGGGGATACATCTTCCAGTATAATCAGCGTCAGTGCATTCTTGCTCGCGTCACCGGGCATGTCTATTGTAAGAAGATCGGGGAATGTGTTACAGATGATGATGTATCTCTGTGTATGTTCCTACGGAAGAGGATGGGGCTTGAGGCTTATGTTTGTTTCTGCCGAGAACTTATGTTTACAAATATGCTCCATAAAATCGTATCGACAGTTGTCAGAGAGGAATACAAAAGTTGCGTTTTGGTTTTAAGTGTAAACTTCTTTACAAGAGGAATTTAACGTATCCGTATGTTTGTTTAAGATTTGGTCGAAAACAAATAATGCAGTGTGCAATGATAAAGGAATGGCCTAATCAGTATATTTTTGTCTGCTGTATGTTTCCTTTCCTAGTATGTGTCCGTGTACGGTATGCAGTTCTCCAGCAATGAACGAACAGTCGCGCGACGCTGAGAATTATACAACCAACGAGTAATGCGCAGTTGTATTTGTTATAAATATCTTGCCTTTCACGTTTCCTATAATATTGTGTGTGTTTGTTTTGTTTATGAGAACAGGCGATATAACTTACCATATAATGCTTCTCTAATAAATTTAAACTATAATAAAATATGAATAACAATTGTATATGTTCGTCTAACATTATTTTACAATATCAATTGACCACTGTGCTGATAACACGTCATTGAAATGTTAATCAGTGCAATGTTTTCAGTGTGGATATAATACATATCGGATATAAAAATATCATTAATACATGTAGCATACGCACAGAATATTACCTTTTGTGTTTCGATTGAAAATATATGAAAGACAAATACATAGATCCAAAGATACTAGCCTGGCCTAAAACGTCTCTAGTTGAACATAAAGAACGGAGTCATGAACATATTTTCATGGCAAACTATTCGCGCTCTTGAAAAACCGTGCTTAATACATGTGCGAAAATGGTCAGGGACGACACTTGATCATTATTAGTATTTTTCGTTTAAAGGAAGTATCTTTTAAACAAAAATCAATCATAGACAATAAGTGTGGTCCCTGATACGCCATGTTTCAGCTGTGCTGAGCATTGAAAAAGAGTCGTGTTCTGAGAAAACTGGGCATAATGCATGTGCGTAAAGTGTCTTCCCAGATTAGCCTGTGCAGTCCGCACAGGCTAATCAGGGACGACACTTTCCGCCTTAATTGAATTTTTGCTAAGAAGAGACTTCATTTAAACGTAAAATGTCATAAAAGCGGAAATTGTCGTCCCTGATTAGCCTGTGCGGACTGCACAGGCTAATCTGGGACAACACATTACGCACATGCATTATGCCCAGTTTTCTCAGAACACGACTCATATNTTGCCCAATATATAAAGATCTACGAACAAAGTATTCTATCCGAACAAACTGGCCAAATCTTGCGAAATTTAAAAATATACTATCTTGTCAAAATACTCAAGTCATTAACAATGTTGCCAGATTCCTTACCGATGCCATGAAACTCCGTGAGGAAAAATTAGAAGTATTTGCTGCTTCTCATTAAATATTGTATAAAACCCTTAAAATATTGTCTATGTCCTTTTTGTTTACTATTAGTTGTTTTCAATATACACACGTTTGTACATGATGTTTGAAATGTTTCATTGTAGTATATGTTTATTTACTTGACTGTATTTGTACTGTATTGATGCACTTTGACTAAACTGTGTTTATTTGTTTGTAAATGGTCAAAGGCGTTTTGCCGATTTTCCAATAAAAAACTTGAAAAAACTATAACATCTTCACGCAGCTTCATGTATATCATCCAATATATATGGCTTTTATAATGACACGAACAGCCGAAAGTGTCTCTTGTTCTCGGAATATGCGTATCTTTCATTTAGCAAAACACTTTTTGGATAAGACTCTGCTGGAAATAAACTGATGACACGTGTTAAGGGTTTTAAAAAATAAAAGCTGCAAAACATTCGATGTCAAAATACAATAAAACAACTTAGCAGTAAAATTTAACAATTCGATTTACTCTTGTTGGCTGCGCAATTAAACAGCTGCCTTAACTTGCAGTGTTGCTCTGACCATTGATTTTCATTTCCTGTTCACAATATCTTTTGTAATTATAATACTCTAAATACGAATTTGTAAATAAAAACATCAAAGAACATTACAAATGCTTGCTAATTCATCAAATATGTACACAATTTGTTTCAGTTAACACAGGTTTAATTGAAATTGTCACTCGAATCACTGGAATAAATATGTCCTAACGTCTCGAAAATTCATTTAAACACACGTGCATTATCGTTTGTATAAATGAGTTTGCCCATGGAAGATTTAAGCTTAGATATGTATTGTGTTCATTGGACTCTTCCCGACCGCATTGTAAAAGAAGGTTTTTGTTCCTGCTGGTGCAGTTGAAATTTCACTTTGTGTTTTAGCTAGAACCTGATTATTGTTTTGTATATACGTGTCGCTGAGCTTCACAAATTGGTGTATACTGTTATATAAATCATAACCCGATACAACTTTCAAGTAAGAATGGCATAGTCCGCCTGGGTACTGCACGTACGCCGGCTCCCCTCTCTTGCTTGCCTCTGTTGCTGACCCATTTGTTTAGTAAGACGTTACCCGTTATTCCTGGGGATACATATCTTCCAACATAATCAGCGTCAGTGCATTCTTGCTTGCGTCATCGGGCATGCCTATTGTAAGAAGATCGGGGACTGTGTTACAGATGGTGATGTATCTCTGTGTATGTTCCTACGGAAGAGGACGGGGCTTGAGGCTTATGTTTGTTTCTGCCGAGAACTTATGTTTACAAATATGCTCCATAAAATCGTATCGACAGTTGTCAGAGAGGAATACAAAAGTTGCGTTTTGGTTTTAAGTGTAAAATTCTTTTCAATAGGAATTTAACGTATCCGTATGCTTGTTCAAGATTTGGTCGAAAACAATGATAAAGGAATGGCCTAATCAGTATATTTTTGTCTGCTGTATGTTTCCTTTCCTAGTATGTGTCCGTGTACGGTTTGCAGTTCTCTAGCAATGAACGAACAGTCGCGCGACGCTGAGAATTATACAACAGAAGAGTAATTCGCAGTTGTATTTTGTTATAAATATCTTGCCTTTCACGTTTCCTATAATATTGTGCGTGTTTGTTTTGTTTATGAGAACAGACGATATAACTTATCATATAATGATTCTCTTATAAATTTAAACTATAATTAAATATGAATAACAATTTTATATGTTCGTCTAACATTATTTTACAATATCAATTGACCAATGTGCTGATTACACGTCATTGAAATGTTAATCAGTGCAATGTTTTCAGTGTGGATATAATACATATCGGATATAAAAATATCACTAATAGCATATGCATCACAAAATACCACCATGAAGCGGGTACAAAGCAGAAATTCATTATCACTAACTAATAAACTAATAAAGATGTTTTTACTTCATATAGCATACACGTAGATTCTAAGTGACGCGTATTTATTTGAAGCAAAGACAATACAAAATTGCTACAAAGGACACCAGAATATTACCTTTTGTGTTTCGATTGAAAATATATGAAAGACAAATACATAGATCCAAAGATACTAGTCTGGCCTAAAACGTCTCTAGTTGAACATAAAGAACGGAGTCATGAACATATTTTCATGGCAAAATATTTGAGTCGCGCTCTTGAAAAACCGTGCTTAATACATGTGCCAAAATGGTCAGGGACGACACTTGATCATTATTAGTATTTTTCGTTTAAAGGAAGTATCTTTTAAACAAAAATCAAGCATAGACAAAAAGTGTGGTTCCTGATACGCCATGTTTCAGCTGTGCTTAGCATTGAAAAAGAGTCGTGTTCTGAGAAAACTGGGCATAATGCATGTGCGTAAAGTGTCTTCCCAGATTAGCCTGTGAAGTCCGCAGAGGCTAATCAGGGACGACACTTTCCGCCTAATTTGGATTTTTGCTAAGAGACATCATTTAAACGTAAAATGTCATAAAAGCGGAAATTGTCGTCCCTGATTAGCCTGTGCGGACTGCACAGGCTAATCTGGGACGACACTTTACGCACAAGCATTATGCCCAGTTTTCTCAGATCGCGACCCAATATATACTGTCAAAATCGGGGATACTCAGCACATAATTCTCTATTGCGAAATATTTGATATGAATAACAAAAAATGTGTCAGTATATTAAATGTATGTATTATATAATGCAACAATAATACCAACACACATAAACGGTTTAATTATTTATGATTATCATATAAAACTATGTAAGTTTAATAAATTAGCATTCAAAAGAAGGACTGCATATAACTAATTCAGGCTAAAAAAAATCATTCCATATATAAAGTCATTATACTAATAATGTGCATTAAGATGCTAACATAGATGAAGGAACCAAACATACATCTAAAATCAAACACGCATTACTCACAGCCTAGCCATGACCTCCATTCACCGATGCAACTCATAATAATGTAAAATGAGCCCTGAAAATGTAGCACTCCATGAAACAGTTGAACACCCTTAATTGTAATTAGACATTTTTTCAAACAAACATGCTGTTGTTTTTTTTATTTATTTATATAATACAATTTTAGATTGTTCGCTCGAATTCATCTCTATTTCAAACTCAAATGTCGGTCCCAAAATATTTTTCACACTTTATTATCCATGTTTATTTTTGGGTCATACAGTCACCAGTAAGTAAACTCAAAAAGCGTATTGAAAATACTTCCTAATAAACTCTAATAAATGTTAAAGATTGGACCGCATTTTAATCATTAATTTTTCGAGTTTCATAGCCAGAGCCATGTCCCCTTTAATCTTGAGCTTCCCCATCATGAATGCAGTGGTAGGCTTCAACTCTCCTGCGAACATTTTCACAAAGTCGTTGCTATCCATGGTCATTGTGCAGCCAGTCTCGACGGGGCAGGCCCCTTGACCTACCTGACCCTTACCGGTCTTGAAGTCCACAAACCAGTCACCGGCATTGGCCCCTGATGGTGGGAGACAAGAAATACACATAAAAGGCAAACACTTTAAAATCAGTCAAACTACTTGCAATGTGTCAACATTTTTGATATGCTATAAGGTTAGGGAAAGAGATAAATTGTAATTATTTCTGTGTATGCAAAATCATTTTAACTAGCTGTATATTGGTTGTTCCTATCTTGTAACAATTTAAATATTATTAAAACAGCAAGTATCCTGAATCACAACTCCCTCTATTTTTGTGTACATTTATGAGTTTGTTTTAATGGAACATGAGTGAATGAGAAAATATATAAAGCACAAATCTGCACAAACCTGTAAGGTTGAACTGGAAGACTCCATTTATTGACTTGACCATATCCTCTGACATCATGGTCTCTATTTGCTTGAACACTTTCCCCACCACGCTGTCAGCCTGGACCCCCTTTGCCGCCCCACCAAATGCAGGCTTGAGGCCCACAGCCTCTATCTGGCTTTTAAGGGCCTCTGGTCCCACATCCAGGAAGAAGTCAGGCAGCAGATTGGAGCCTGCAAGGAAAGGGGAAGATGTGAAGCCTCGTTCTGGGAAAACTGTGCATAATACATGTGCATAAAGTGTTGTCCCAGATTAGCATGTGCAGTCAGCATGCACAGGCTAATCTGGGATCACACCTTACGCACATGCATAAAGTCCAGTTTTCCCAGAAAGAGGCTCTAAAAAATAATCAAGTATGTTAAGTGTTGAAGAAGGGATTAAGCCACACTCAAAAATTTGCAGGAGAGGGGTGCCTGAAAAAAGGCATGGTAACCTTTTTTGTGAAATTTTGTTGCCTTTTTTGTGAAATTTTGTTGCATGATAAACTTTGTACATAGAAACTTAACAAGCAAAGTCTTTGAATTGATATCCCCTGCCACATACATTTTGTTTAAGGATGGGTGCAAATCGGACGGATGAACATACTGACAGATGGACAGACGGACAGCACCAATTCTATATCCCTCCGCCTTTGGCAGGGGATAATTATGAGAGAAGGAAGGACAGACAAGTCAGCGACTATATGCTCTCCCTTCTTGGAAGACAAAATCTCTTACCTGTAATTTCTAAGTACAAAGATGTATACATAATTCTGGGAAAAAATGCTGGTCAGTTTAGAGGCAGCGTTCGACCTTACATGAAGCATTTGTGTAACCTTGACCCTTGATGTGAATCATATGACCTTACATGAAAAATATTTTGTGACATTGACCTTAACCCTAGACATGAACCTTGACCTTAACCCTAGAAATGAATCTTGCATATCACACACAGCAAGGAAGAAGACGGAGAAGAATTATGGAAGGTTATTACAGAATCCACTGATTCATAGTAAAATAATGGCTAAATAATAAATATGTCTACAAATGTGTGACCTTTGATGTGTGACCTTGACTTTGGTCAAAAACACATAGGTCTTGCACTGCCTGATAATTGAGAACAATTACATCAGGACATTTTGAGAATCCATTTAAGTATGGTAGTATCCTTACCAAGTAAGGCATATTTAATCAAAATGTGTGATTTTGACCTTTGTGTGTGACTTTGACCATGACCCTAGCAACCTGGATCTTATATTTGACACTTAGCTAGATAATGGAGAACAATTGTGGACAGTTATTACAGATTCTTTTGATGCATAGTAAAGGAATGACTAAATAATGAATAATTTATCAAATGTGTGACCTTTGACCTCAATGTGTGACCTTGACCTTAGCCCCTAGGATTATGGGTGTTGAATGTGAAGCACCCCCAGATGATTGAGAACAACTACATGTATGGCAAGTTTCGTGGCTCTGGCTCATGTGTTAATGCAGATAAAGCTCTAAGCTTATATTAAAAAGCATTTTTTCAAGATACAAAGGGCCATAACTCCGTTATTAACAGATGGTGTACAATGCCTTTTGGCGTTCATCATCCTCTTATCCATATATATATATACTCATACCAAGTTTCAATGAAATCCGCCAAAGCACTTCCAAGATATGGCTTCGGACACAAAAGTGCCGGACGGATAGAAGGATGGACGGAAAGACGGACGGACAACGCCAAAACAATATCCCTCCGCTATGGCGGGGGATAATTATGCTCTTTCACCCTCAAGTACTTATATTTAATCAACTATTCAGCATAATTCCATTAAACATGTTTTGAATTAAATATAATTTGATGTTAAAGTGATACTAGACACATCTAACAGTATATGCTATGTTTATAGGTGTCTATTGCAACCGTTGTTTATTTTTTATGTTTTCACTTCATACACACTTATATTTGTTAATGCAGCATCAACATACTAAAACAATAACCCGAAAAAAAATGCAATTGAATATTTGAATATCAACTGTACTTTCGTTTGAAAACTGAAAAAAGAAATGATTCGATGTACGATGTGAATCTAAATTTAGTTTATGTGCAGATTTGTCCATACGACACAAAGACACAATTTTGTTTTACGGATCATTTTAATATCTGCAATGATATCTATTATACGACACACAAACACTAATTCCAATCCTAATAAAAGGCAGTTCCGCTCGGCTAAGAGGACTCGGACAGTCATGTAAAATAATGAATATAATATATATTTTTTATGAAAACTGGTAGCAAGATGAGTTGCAGATAATTGGTCAGTTACCACATTTTAACTAACTCTTATGACCTGCTTATTCTTTTCAGCTCAATTCAACAGTGAAAAATGCCCATAATATCACTTTAATATCAATTAATACTTATGTTACTTTAAAAAAATGTCAAAAGAAACACATTGGGTGTTTTGAATTTACCAAAACCTTGACACATACAAAAAAGGATGAAACAAATTTTAAAAGGGTGGGGCACAAAAATGGAAGGAAAACTGAGCAAAGATTTTAGTCAGCTTTTCACAATATGTAGGACTTATTCTGTAGATGAGCAACATACACCACTTTTTATAAAATTCTTATAACTCGCAATCCATGAACAGAAGTAATTTATTTATTACTTCTTCCTGCGGACTTGGTTGGATTCCCCTTTACAAAGTGTTTTAAATACACTTGTGACTGCTTTTACCCCAACGCTTATCTTATCTACTATAGGACTGTCATGTTTAGTTAGACCATTAGTAATATAGAATATATTTGTTTGTTTTTGGTGAGATAACGCAATTTATTCTCACTGGAAAGGGAGATAATTAAGGTTTTGACAACGTCTGCCAAGATGTAAAATGTCGCCCTATCCAGCATGACATTGTTAAACATAAATATTTGATTGTTCACTCCTATGAGCCTCAATCTGGGAAAACCTGGCTTGATGCATGTGCGTTAAGTGTTGTCCAAGATTAGCCCCAATCAGGGCAGACACTTTCCACTGTTATTGTATTTTTCTATTTAAGAAAGCCCCTTCTAAGTGAAAATCCAATTTGGGCGGAAAGTTTCGTCCCTGGGACCACACTATTGCACATCCATTAAGCCCAGTTTTCCCAGCGCGTTGCTGACATTTCCAGAGCCTGCATTCAATGTCCCCACACTGACCTGGTACACAAGCATACTGCTCCATATCCTTCACACCGGCTGCGCTCAACACCTCATCATCGATGGCAAAGTTTCCCGTATAGTCCTTGCCTTGGGACAGCATCCAGTAGGCAGCGTCGGCCATGATTTCTGGCTTGCGACAGGAGGCCATTTTCTCTTCACCACCGCCTAGCATGGCCATGGCTGCTGTATAGATGCCTGAAATAAATACAGAAACATTTCTTAAACTTGAGCATCGAAAACTTGCAGCATTATAATTAGCGGCGCTCTGGAAAAATGGGGCTTAATGCATGTGCGTTAAGTGTTAGATTGCTTGAAGTGCGCACAGGCAAATCAGGGACAACACTTTCTGCCTAAACTGGATATTTGCTATGAAAAGAATTCCTTTAATTTAACAAAAAATACCATAACAGTGGAAAGTATCGTCCCAGATTAGCCTGTGCAGACTGCACAAGCTAAGCCGTGACAACACTTTACGCATAGTGTTACGCCCCATTTTCATAGAGTGCTGCTCATAAATATTCTGAAGTTTGCTTTAAAACACAGATACAAACTCTTTAGAATAGCAAAAAAGGTTTGGAAAAAAGTCAACATAATATTCCTTATGATGTAACACAAAACATTGAAACATGCATCTTACTTTAGTAATTTCATTTGCAAACATTGAACAGAAATGATTTGTTGCGAAGTTTCCAGACAGTGTAATCTAATTTTAAACAAAAATCTCTTCAAATTATAGAGGCAATCTCACAAGGATGATATGACATGGAATTGCCAAAACCATAAATCAAAATTAAATGTAGAAAGCTGAATAGTATATATATTTTGGTCTTGTTTTTTGGACTTCTTTGGCTATGTTGGCCATAAGATAGATTATGGCTGTAACAGACACAGCTTTAGATAAATATGAGTGTCTATTCATACTATCAATATTTATAATATGTATTTACCTTTCAATAATCTCATTTTTATTACAACAATGTTAAATGCCTGTTGTAAAGGACCAAACAAACAAGAATACTGAAAGTACATACTTTATTAAATTAGTTTTACATATAAAAAAACANGCCATTGGGAATATAGCCGTTATTGGCTATAAAAATGGGCCAAAAAAAAACCTGCTAACAAACAGAATACTTTGTATAAGGCATGGCATTGAAAAATGGTTGAAATACGCCCTGTGTTGTAAAATTCTGGTCTGATTTGATGACGACTTTTGTCTATGGTATATAAATGATAAAAAAGAGACTTTGTTGACACAGAAAACTACCGGTATTAGAAAAAATGTCATCCCAAATGATATGTGAAAACTAAACTGAACAAGAGCACTGCCTAGCGGGTGCAGACCGCTCATCTATTTGTCAGTTTGAATCAAATCTGATCATAAATAAAGAAGTTATGGCAATTTTAGCAAAATTGTGGGGGTGTGGTCATTTATTACATTATCTTTAAAAAATGGGGANGAATCAAATCTGATCATAAATAAAGAAGTTATGGCAATTTTAGCAAAATTTAATACTTTGAACTTGACAGTCAAGGACATTCAAAGGTCAAGGTTAAATTCTACTTGCCAGGTACAGTACCCTCGTAATAGTAAGCCAGTATTTTAGGTTTGAAAGCAATAGCCTTGATACTTTAGAAGTAAAGTGGATCTTAACACAAAATTTAACCAAATATTCGAAGTTACTTGGGGCTCAAAAAAGGGCCATAATTCTGTCAAAATGCAAGTCAGAGTTACATAACTTGTCCTGTACAGTTCCCTTATGATAGTTAGCAAGTGTTCCGAGTCTTTAAGCAATAGCTATAATACTTTTGGAGTAAAGTGGACCAAAACACAAAACTTAACCAAATTTTCAATTTTCTAAGTATAAAAGGGGCCATAATTCTGTCAAAATGCAAGTCAGAGTTACCTAACTTTGCCTGCACAGTCCCCTTATGATAGTTAGTAAGTGTTGCAACTGAGCAAATATGAAAGCAATAGCTTTGATATTTTAGGAATAAAGTGGACCTAAACACAAAACTTAACAAAATTTTCAATTTTCTAAGTATAAAAGGGGCCATAATTATGTCAAAATGCCAGTCAGAGTTACAAAACTTTGCCTGCATAGTCCCCTTGTGATAGTTAGTAAGTGTTGCAAGTATGAAAGCAATTGCTTTGATACTTTAGGAATATAGTGGACCTTAACACAAAACTTAACCTAATTTTCAATTTTGTAAGTATAAAAAGGGCACATAATTCTGTCAAAATGCCAGCCAGAGTTACATTACTTTGCCTGTCAAGTCCCCTCAGGATAGTAAGTAAGTGTACAAAGTTTGAATGCAATTGCTTTGATACTTTATGAGAAAAGTGGACCTAAACACAAAACTTAACCGGACGCCGACGCCGACGCAGACGCCGACGCTCAGGTGATGACAATAGCTCATATTTTTTTTCAAAAAATAGATGAGCTAAAAGTGCATTAAGCCAGTTTAACATTCCTCAAATATATAAAAGAATCATGCTGTGCGTTTGTTTGTTTTTTTGTCCATTGTTTTCAATAGTATTTCATTCACATAATGGCAGTCAGTTAACCAGGTGTTTTGCTGTCAATCCCCATTTTGTTGCAAAATGTGACAAATATGCTAGAGACAAAAAAAAATGGCTAAGTGGCCCATTTCATTTCTAGGCAAAACAATTTTTACTGCTTATCTGCACTATGAGGGTTCTCAAATCATGATTACTGGGGCAGACTGAGTCACCAAAGTGTACAAAAACATGCCCACATTGTTTCCATCGCTTATTAGTCTAATGTTGCAGACAAACTTGTCATGGTGTGAAAGCTTATCTCTGATCTCACACTTTTGATTGGGTGATCTGCTTTACAAGGACTAAGTGCACATTCTTTTGACAGTAACTTACAAATGCCCTACTTGAATCAGAGGTAATTGAAAAATTGGGTGTAGATATTATTCACGACCAATCATTACAAAAGTAATGCAGCCTGCCATTCTAAGATTTGTAGCCCAACGCTCAACAAACTCATCTAGCCAGACTAAAGATTATTAATGAAAAACATTTGTGATTAAAAAGTATTGCCTCTTTTCCGTAATAATTTTATCAATGGCTGTTATCTCTCATTCTATCCTTATGAACATTTTATTTTAAGAACTCATCTATCATACATTAATACAAAACCCTTTAAAACAGTTATACAATAACTTGGCCAAAAGCATTCAGTATCATTTCTCTTTTTTTGAGATATTGTTTCTAATGTTCACTTAAAATAACATACAATATATAAGTTGAAAACTTCCGATGTGCAGATATTGTACCAGCAAGTTATATGGATTTTTGCTCAACAAATAAATAACAGACAACTGTATTTAAAGCCCGTAAAAAGCTCGAAATAAACGAATATTTCATAAAATATTTCGTAAAATAAAGTTAACACATAAACAATCTGAATCAGTGTTCCTTATAGCAATACATGTACCCAAAATTTCAACGCTAGATATGGTCTGGTAATATAGATTTAACAAGAAATAAAATGCTCTTTTTTTATTTTTGTATTACACAATATATTCCATTTTATTTTCCCCCAATGGTATCTATTCATACGACACACAAACACTAAATTGATTTTGAGCGTTATAGGGGCTTTAAGTTATGTACTTAAACTAGAAACTCACCAGTTCTTGGCCACAAGGCGTTGACTGCAATTCCCATGTCCCTGAACTCCTCTGACATCCCCAGTGCACACATGGACATGCCATACTTGGCCATTGTATAGGCCACATGACCTTTGAACCACTTCTTGTTCATGTTCAATGGTGGACTGATGTTGAGAATATGACCATGGCTGCTCTTACGAAGGTATGGAAGACAAATCTTGGAACTGCAAGCATACAAAGTAGCAATAATTCTTCAAAATACTTAAGGCTTTTGGTATTTGGAGCAGATGCACAATGGTGAGATTTTGATGTCCATACCATCTGACATATAATTACTTGTATGCAAAAGAAATTATAATAACAAGAGGGCCAACGGCCCTTTGGTGCTCACGCGAGGCCCCAAGCAACGTTACTGTCCTGAGCATTTAGTATTCACAAGGTTTCACAAAGACTAATAATGAAAACTGCCCCAATACCTTGCAGCCATGTTTTAAAACAAACAACACATTTTCTAACTCAGCCCAGATATATACAATTTTTTAATATCCTAAGCAAGTTTCAATATGAGTAGGTAAAAAAATGTGACTTGAGCGTTCAAATGCTTTTATTTAAGCCACATTAGGAACACTGCCCCACACACGTACATAAACACACGTTTGGAGCAAGTTTCAGGAAGATTACACAAACAAACATAGACTTCTAGAGTGTTCACAAGCTTAAAGAAGCTTTTCCTTTGATCTAGTGACCTAGTTATGGACGCTTCATGATCCCGTTTCGAACTCATCTGAGATATCATTGGGATAATGTTCTTACCAAGTTTCATTAAGATCTTTAATAAATAAGGCTTCTTTGGTGTTCACAAGCTTTTTCTTTATTAAACCTTGCGACCTAGATTTTGACCCCTTGTAACTCTGTTCCAAACTCAGCAGAGATATAATTTGGAGAAATGTTCTGACAAAGTTTCATGAAGATTGGGCAATACATGTGGCCTCTAGTGTTCCCAAGTTTTTCTTTATTTTCACCTAGTTTTTGACCCCACATGACCCAGTTTCAAACTCGACCAAGATATCATTGGGACAAAAGTTCTGAACAAGTTTCATGAAGATTTGACAATAAATGTGGACTCTTTGATTGTTCACATGCTTTTTCTCTAAGATCACTTGTGACCTAGTTAGTATTTGACCCTACTTGACCCAGTTTCTAACTTAGCGGGGATTGTGTTGGCACAAATGTTCTAGCCAAGTTTCATGAAGGTTGGCCATTAAATGTGGCCTCCAGAGTTTTAATAAGCTTTTTTCTTTTATTTGACATTGTGACCTAGTTTTTGACCAATGTGGGACAAATAGTAAGACCAATTATCGTAAAGATAGGAAATAAATGTAGCCTCTTGAATGTTCACAAGTTTTTTCTTTAATAACCAAGTGACCAAGTTTTTGACCCCACGTGACCCAGTTTGGAACACTGCAAAATTCATTATCCCAGAAACAAAATTATTTTCAAATTCTATTTATATTAACATACATTTAGCTTCAAATACACGTTGAAGAGGACACATACATTTCCATTACTTGACCATTAAGGTAAAAATTACTAATATTGTTCACTGGTTTCTTAACACAATTTAGGAAAATCAATAAGTGAAAACATCGCAATGCGGTCAATCATTATTCAAAATGCACAATGTACCATCGCACCATAGATATGTTCCTCGTCCATTTATGCCCATCATGAGATCATATTTCTTCATGGAGGTCTCTGCTGTGCCTGTCAGATTGATGGCGCTGGCGTTGTTCACGAGGATGTCAATACCCCCAAACTTGGCCACAGCTTCCTTCACAGCTTTCTCTACTTCTTCCTCAAAGCGTATATCAACAAGGCACGGCAGAGCTTTCCCACCAGCAGCTTCAACTGTGAAGAGATATGAGCCGCGTCATGCAAAAATGGGTCTTGTGCCATATGTGGCCAGCATAGCTCCAGACCAGCCTGCACATGATCGCAGTCTCATCAGAAGCTTTTCTGTACGCTATAAAACCATGCAAGGTTCAATGGTCTCATGAGCTGACAGGGTAGCTCCAGACTAGACTGTGTGGATGAACAGGCCGGGCTGGAGCAACCATGGCCACATTTGGCATGTGACCCATTTTTGCATGACACCAGTCATATAACCGTGGTATTTTTTCCAGTGATTTGTGAAGAAGACCTATTCATTATTATGTAAAATCATAAACATGTTTAGAAAAGTCCCTAAATTGTGAAAAATTACATTACAAATATCAGAAACTGATTTATAAGGCTGAATCAAATACAAAACTGTTAATAGTCATGTATTAAAAAAAAAATACATGCAAACACTTGACACATGTTTTTAATTACTCATGCAAGAATACAGCCATTAAAAGAGTTTATGAAGATTACATATTTGTTTATATCTTATCCGATTCGTCAATTTAGGCTAATTGCGAAAACTACAGTCAGTGTGACTTTGTAAATGGTAACCATTAACAGCACAAAAAGAGAGATGACAAAATTAGTTGACAAACAGCCCTGTATTTGTATATATCAGGCCAGTAAAATAAAGTCTGGGCTAGTGACTTTCGCTGAAACTGAAATTTGAAATACAAATAAATGTACATGTATTATATAATATATGGTACATAAACTTTTACAAATCAGCCGCATCATTTGTAAATGGGTGTTACGCCCTATGCAGCCAATGTAGCTCCATACCAGCTTGCACACTCGTGCAGTCTGGTCAGGAGCTACCCTGTCTGCTAATGAGACCACAAAACCTTACATAACTATTGCAGAGAGCTTAGCTCCTGACCAGAATGCATAGGCGTAAGACCTTTTTTTGCACGACGTGACTCAAATAAGAGCCTTGTTCTGGAAAAACTGGGCTTAATGCATGTGCCTAAAGTGAAGTCCCAGAATTTATGCATATGCAGTTTACACAGGCTAATCAGGGATGACACTTTTCTGCACATGCATTCAGCACAGTTTTCCCAGAGCCCGGCTCATGTGAGTCCGATGTCTAAGAATATCTACCCTCCTGAGCTGCAGTGTAGATAGTCCCAGGCAGCTTAGGATGGGGAGTGGCGGTCTTAGCAGCAATCACTATGTTGGCTCCATCCCTGGCAGCCTTCAGAGCTATGCTTTTACCAATGCCGCGACTCGCTCCAGTAATGAACAAGGTCTTCCCAGCAAGTTTCCTGTTAAAAGCATGGAAAGATAAGTAAGGCAATAAGAATGTCAACTAGAAAACAAGAGTTCCGCAGTCAGAGACAGATGCCCACCAAACAGGGCCTTGACACAGGTTTTTTTGCAACAAAACTGACCATAAAAGTTAATCTTATCATATAAGTGTGACTTAGCCACTAAAATAAGTTTTTAGTTGACAAAGAATTATGCACTTCTGTTAAAACAGCGTTATAGTGAATGGGTTGAGAATATTTATAACAACTGATGTCACAATGATCAAATTATATAGATTAATCGTTGTTGGATGAGAAAGTCAGCGATAATCGATTCTTTTTCCAGAAAATCGATGTCGCTAATTTAGTAGATAATAATTGAAAAGACTGAAATTGAGATAAAGTCAGTCAGCAATCAGTGGTAAGCATCTCTGTTTGTTTATTACACAGTTTAAAACACTTCCCTATGTTAATATTGTTTAACATACCACCAATTTATTGTGATATGAATTCATTTTTCAACATTAAAAGTTATATTAAATTATGTTTTCGCAATATATTTCATTTCTTTGTCCTCTTTATAGAGCTTGATACATTCAGCTGAACATGCCAATACTCTGTGAAATTATTTTAAATATTAAAAGATTTTTTATCGATTATGTATGTTTGATTTGATAATGGAATATGATTTTTGTCTGATTTTGAATCCCTAATTCACACCTATTGTGACAGTGACCTTGACCTTTGCCCTTAAGTGTTCCCAATTTCAATAGGGGTCATCTACTGTCCAAGACCAATGCATATGGGAAGTAACAAGCCAATGGGTGAATCAGTTGACAAGTTATTGATCGGAAACGATTTCACACTTAGTGTGACTGTGACCTTGACCTTTGACCTTGTGACCCGAATTTCAATAGGGGCCATCTACTGTCCAACTCCAATGCACATGGGAAGTATCAAGCAAATCGGTCCCTCCGTTCACAAGTTATTGATCGAAAACAATTTTCACTCCAAGTGTGACAGTGCCCTTGACCTTTGACTTAGTGACCCCAATTTCAATAGGGGTCATCTACTGGCAAAGGGAAGTATCAAGCCAAATGGTCAATCTGATCACAAGTTATTGATCGGAGACAAATTGGTCTACCGACAGACCAACATCCAGCAAAACAATATACCCCTCTTCTTCGAAGGGGGGCATAACAAAGATCAAGTTGGCACATTTCAGTGACGATCTGTTGAATTTTGGCGAGATCTGTTGAATTTTGGCGATGTTCAGTTCAATATAGAACCTTCAATCATGTGGTAATACATTTTTTCTAACATTTCACATTGAAGTTTCTGTTAGCAAATATCACTAACCTTATGAAATTGAGATAATAGCAATAGCATTGTAAACATCAAAAGAAGAAGTAGAAAAAACTGAAAATGTGCAATTTTGCTTTTTTGGTTATTCTGTGCCGGTGCCCAGCCGTAAAACACGCACTTGTCGTGTGATAGGGAACCAGCGTGTAGCTGGATTGGAACGCGCGTTATGACGCTCTCTCTTGCTCTGGATGCGAACGTGAGTGCATGTGTTTACCCTGAGGTAAGTATTTCCAGAATGATAAGTGTTAACGTTGCCCTGAGGTGAGTATTTCCAGGAGGATTAATGTGTGACTTTGAACCTGTGTATGTGAGCCTGTGATGGTAAGGATTAGCCTGTGACTGTGAGCCTGTGCGTGTTGCCCTGAGGTTTGTATTTCCAGGAGGATTAGCCTGTCACTTTGAACCTATGTATGTGAGCCTGTGACGGTAAGTATAAGCCTGTGACTGTGTGCGTTTCCCTGGAGGATTAGTGGCGTATAGCCGACGATAGAAGACGAGTGTTTCCCTCGCAGTGTGTACTGCCGAGGACGACTTGTGCCATTCTGACGAGTTTCCGGTCGATGACCCGGTGAGTACATTAGTTAGTGTCATTACTAGTAGTTGCTGTTGTTGTAGACGAAACCCACGAATAGCTAACCAGCATAAACACTACAAATTACAATTCTAATTTGTAGTAACCTGTCATTTGAGGTTTTATAAAAACAGACATGTGTGACCCAATTTTAGCTAGTTTATAACTTTCGTTTTTATTTTGTATCCGTTCAAAACTGATAAAAATTAATGAGTAAGTTTTGTTTAATTCAAAATTTCTAGCAAGTTACATAAAACAGCATAACTGGTGAAAAGATAACCTTCATCGTTCCAAACAAATTTGGATAGTTCTTGTCAATGGTATACTGAAGGAAAGCAAACAAAAAAGTCCCCTTTCATTAAATATAGGTTAAAAAAACAATTGAATGATACCCTGTGTTCGCTGCCATTGTGATTGTTAATACCAGTTTGTTCAAACCCTAAATTTGTAGACTTTGGACAAGTTGATTTCCGTTTCTTGTCCAGCGTTCGACAGCACAATCGGTTAAGACGAAATGAGTATAATTGGTCTAATAAAAATATTCTGATTAAATGATAATACTTTATAATATCAATTTGTTTGAACTATACATAATACAAAAATAGGTACTGTAAACCAAATTAAGAAATCACGATGAGCTGAACATTAAACAAAGTAAATTGTTTCCACCAATATTCGTTTGTTTTTAAATCCTAAAATTCAAGGGAGGTAACATTGAATAGGGTCATAAACTGTAACGGTTGTTTTCCCGTCCTATTGACATTGTTTTGCTGTTTTGACAGGTATTTAACAATTTTATTTAATAATTGTATTCGTTTTTTTTTCACGGCAAAATGGAAACAAATACCCAATGATCGGTTTTGCGAATTGGCAAGTTAATGACGTGTCAAATTTATCTTATGGACTTTTTTAGGGGGAGGTAGCAAGAGAATGACAGTTTTTGAACCTATGACGCTAGGTTTATCTTGACTAAATCAAGGCTATGTTTGAACCTCCGTCAAGGTCAAGTGGGGTCAAAAACTAAGTCACCAGGTAAAGTGTTAAACAATTGTGGTATCTTGAATATAGGTGACGGCTTCTGTGCATTCATGGTCCTCTTGTTTAGCCTATAAGGCACTGGTCAAATTACCCGAATATATGCTTGTTAAATTGGTTTATACTCTACTTGAAACGGGTGCTGGAGGTTTCGGTAAATAACAAGTTCGGTAAATTGATTTTATATAGTAAATGTTGCGGAGGTTTCGGTAAATTGGATCTTTATAGAGGTATACCTACAATGAGGTGTTAATGACACCTATTATTGGCTTACANAGAATAAAAACTGCATGATTTTATTGAAATGTTTTTTCACTGTTATATATTGCATGTTGTAAATTATGTAAATGTATATATGTATAACAAATTAAATACAAGAATAAAAACTGACTGATATTATTGAAATGTTTCTTCACTGTTATATATTGCATGTTGTAAATGTATATATGTATAAAAAATAAATAAAAGAATACAATCTTACTGATATTATTGTAATGTTTCTTCACTGTTATATACAGATTTGGTACCTTTATTTCTAGAAAAATATTAGTAAAAATATTTAAAAAAGACTGAATTAATCTTAGAATCGCAAATTCATTAATATATATATATATTTTTTTCTTTCATTAAACTTACATTTTAAATTCATTTGCATTAATTAATCAATTAAAAATTAATCACCAGTTTGCAAATATATGCCCCTGATATAGGTGAATAATAGGTGTCGTTAACACCTCATTGTAGGTATACCTCTATAAAGATCCAATTTACCGAAACCTCCGCAACATTAACTATATAAAATCAATTTACCGAACTTGTTATTTACCGAAACCTCCATAACTCCTTGAAACCAAGTCAACTCGTACTGTGGTCCACTCAGACCCATTTTGGTCAACTGTACCGTAGTCAACTTGTACCATGGTCAACTCGTACCTAATTCAAACTGTTCGTTTGAAATTGAGTTTCTTATTTTGTCACAATGCCTTTATTTGTTGTTTGGCAAATGAATTTTTTGACATGGGAGCATCCCTATCATGAGTCATCAGTGAGTTCCAGATGCGTTATTTATACATACACTGAAATTAGTAACACATCTAAGTATGGAGTTTAACACAGCATTTGTAATTTAATACTTCACCACTTCCACTCACAAAAAAAAATGTTTTGCACCATGGACAGCTATTAACAGTTTTTAAGGGGTAACACACAAATGGCTTATACTTCATGCTGAGCTGTTTCAGCAGTCCTGTCGCTGATACTTTGCCAGGACTGTAACAGTTTTCATAGGCGGTTTATCTGCCCTTGCATGGATGTTTGCAGGCGTCGATGATGCCTTGTGAGCTGTAGTTCTGTTACAAGCTAAACGTTCCTCAGCGCGACCATGACCTAGTCTGATAGTAGCTGTAAAAGCAGGCAAATAGATATGGATACCAGTTGTCATCTATACCCTGAATGGTGACCAGTTATTAACATAGAAAGAGACAGAATTGCTTACCCAATTGCAAAATTGTTCAAAAATCATTTTTTTATAATAAAAGCACACTTTATTTCTTGGCACATTTTATATAAAAAAATATGCCCCCTATTTTGGAAGAAGAAGAGGGGGTATATTGTTTTTGGCCTGTCTGTCTGTCTGTCATTCTGTCTGTCTGTCCAAAACTTTAACCTTGGTTAAAGTTTGGTCATAACTTTTGCAATATTGAAGATAGCAATTAACTTCATTTTTGGCGTGCATGTGCATCAAATGGAGGTGCACATTTTGAGTGGTGAAAGGACAAGGTCAAGGTCATCCTTCAAGGTCAAAGGTCAAAAAACAAAATCCAAGGGAGGTAATAAGCTTTAAAGGGAGATAATTTTTAAACCTGCCAATTGATAAATAGAAATTTTATTTCAAAGCGGCACAGTAGGGGGCATTGTGTTTCTGACAAACACATCTCTAGTTTTTCTCTTATTGACGTTTTTAACAGATCAACTCTGGTGGATATGTCTGACAGTGAATTTTCATGTGTTTTTTATTTTGCATGCTTGTTTTACTATGTGTGTGTATATAAACAGATTGTTTTGATAATACTGTATGTCTCTGTTCCCCATGCGTTTGTACATAACTTTGCTTTGTGTTAATATATTAGTAAGCTCAGGTTTATATTTTAAAAGTCGTATGTATCCATTTAAATGGTCAATTACTTTTAAAAATGATTTTGTTCTTAGAATCATTTTATATTTCTATAAATTATATGTGATAATCTGCATTTCTTTTTATCTAGGTGTTTGTTTTATCTTGTTGTTAAGACTTTGTTTTTGTCGGAAAATAGCTTTGATAGCTTATGTTAACTGTTGTAAAAAAACGACTTTAAATAAAGTTTCTTATATCTTGTATCTTGTTTCCTTTTAAAAAGTTACCCTTTGGTATCATATACCAATACAAGTACATGTAATGATGGTATTGTTTGGTAAATATTCAATGCTGATTGCATGAACATGTATGCCATATGTTGTAATGTTAAGTAATGATTGTCGTCTCTTGACTCTTGTGCTAAATCCTTTACTGAGCTTGCATAGGGTACCAATGTACCAAAGATGGAATAGTGACAAGGGTACTTTAATGGACGAAACTTAATTTGTATGATAACAAGATTGTAGAAGAATCTAACAACCTATGCATGCCAGTAACATAATATTTTATGACACAAAAATGGTGTTTTAATTAAGGATTTAATTTGTTGCAATGTCTATGATATTTTTAAAACATTTTTTTTCAATTGTATGCATGTTTATTATGGATGTAATTGGTTTATGTATTTTAAGCAGAGAATGGCAAGTCCCACTAAGAAAAGAGTTTTTGTTGTGGGCGTGGGTCTGACCAAGTTTGAACGCCCGCTTACCAAGCAATGGGACTATCCAGACATGGGCAGGGAAGCAGGTATGACTGTGTATCACAGATACATCATCTCAAGAACATATGATCATACAAACTTTTTCTAAGATGTATATTCTACTATATCATTTTAATATATATTTTCATGACATATATAAGTTAAAACAATAAGAACTGAATATTACAGATGCTTCAGCGTTTTTCCTCTTTATAAAGTTGGTACCATAAAACGGCACCATTCCCAATGAGACTATTTTTCCCTATTTCAAAATAAAAATTCCCAATTCACAAAAAATTCCCAATTCGTAGGAAAAAAAATCGGCAAAGACTTGCATACACACATGTTAATCCCTATTTTAAAACATCGCAGTCTACAAATAGGTCAGTATAGCTGTACAGCATGTTTTCGAGACACCCAACACTTTATCCAGTTTTGTCCGAGTTTCTGTTTACTCAGTACTGTATACAGTACTCTACAATAAGTGCTACAATAATGAATCATCAAAAAGACAGTCACGATAAATATTCAGCATGTTTAATGGAAATTAATTTGATAATTTAGTTAAAATTAATAACAAAATATGTAAGCGATATTAAAAGATTTCAATTGTCTCTAGTTTTACTACAAAAATCAATACGCCCACGCTTAACATAAGCAGTATAATTTTCGCGCGCTTTTGTCGGGACAAAGGAAATAATCGAATATGCATGTGTAATGTTTATGTGAAGCTAGAATTTGATAACGTCGCATTAACATGAAAATTCAAAAGTGTGTTTCTGATTTCAAATTTAATTATGGTTATTTGAGAATGCAACAAAACATTTACAGTTTAAGGTAATTAATTAAATAATTATTTGTTAAAACGTTTACGTGTCGAAATAAATGTTTTGATAATATTAAGCATGAAATTTCCACGAGGATTACACCATCAGCAGTCTCCTAATTAACTGGCCAAGATTTTTTTCGTGGAGGAGTACACCGTTAAGACTAATTAGTTTGGAAGGTATAGCAACGCTAACAAACTGCCACAAAGCCACTGAAATTATCCATTTATAGTGACACTGGGTTATTCACGCATTACTGATTCACAATTGTTCGCATCTTCAGTGCCTTGGAGCCAAACTCTAATACTACTTGTTAAGTAGTATGTAACCTATTTTGGTGTTGAATGAAAACAGCCAAACAAATTACCAGTACTCGCGCATTTATAAATTCCAATTTAAAATAGGGGCATATGTATCTAATATTGAGTCCACTGCATAGTTGTCAGATGTTGATTATGGAAATGTTTCATCAATGGTCAAGTCTACTGGCGCAAACCTGGTTCAATCAGAGGCAGGTTATCCTACGGAACCTGAGGCTTAGAGTCCTGATTTAGACAGTTCATACTCTCAGGCACGGTTTCAGTAAAAAAAGAATGTTAAGTTTTATTAACTCATTGTTTAGTGTTAATAGCAACATCTTTAGCAGGAAATCATTCACCACTTTGATGTCAATATGCAACTAATTATTTGTACATGTTTAAAAAAGTTTTCAGCATAATTAGTAAATTTCCCTATTTGGATGAAAACGCCGCTTATTTTCCCAATTTGACCAGTACCGGTACCATTCCCAAAATGGTGAGGAAAACCGCTGCGCTTGATATATGATGAAACAGTAAGAGCAATAGCAAATAGAAGGATGCTGCACCCCACTCAGTGTTTGGTCGCCCCTCCAAGTCCCTCCCCCCTTTGCTGCACCTCTGGGCTGAGCAATACAAAAATTGTGAACATCTTTTTACTTAAAATGCCCTGTTTTTATACAATCATTAAAACATGTTGTCCGAGTCACGTGGACTTCTTTCCACCCTTCCACTGTAAAGCAATAAAAAAAACTAGGTTGTCAGGTAGAAACGTTTGACAACTGCTGTTCCTCTTGAACTCAAGTGAGCACATAAGGGCCATTGTGACCCTCTGGTTACTTATACATTTTATATCATTTAAATATATTTGTTCATTAGTGATATGTAAGTTTTAAAAAAAAAACAGCAGTATTTCCATACGATTATTATCAAATATTTGCCAGAGTATTTACCCTTAATGAGGAAAATACCCCAGAGTTTTCTCTTTTTGAGATGTAATAAGTCAAGTGATACAGTATTTTTTTTAATATTTTCAATATCACAAACATCAACATGTGGATAAAAGGGTCTTCCAGGCTAAGGCCTGCATTATGTAAGGACATCAATTATTTCCAAAATGCTTCGTAGGTTGAAATATGAGCATGGTCATGCGAAAAATGGGTCTTATGCCAGCTGCGACCAGTGGTGCTCCAAACTGATTGCACAGTCTGATCAGGAGCCACCCTTTCTGCTAATGAGACAACAAAACTTTGTATGACAATTGCGGACAGTGTCAGCTCCTGACCAGCCTGTTCAGATGCGCAGGCTGGTCTGGAGCTACGCGGGCCGCATATGGCATAATACCCATTTAAGCATGATGCGGCTCATAACATTAATAAATTTAAAATCTAATTTAGGTCAAGCAGCCCTGAAGGATGCTGGTATACTGTATGACAAGGTGAAGTCAGTGGTTGCCAGCTACTGCTACGGGGAACCAACCTCTGGTCAGAGGGCCGTGTATGAGCTGGGACTTAGCGGGGTACCGGTCTACAATGTCAACAACAACTGCTCCTCGGGGTCAACAGCTCTCATGATGGCCAGAAGGCTGGTACAGAGTGGCATGGAGGACTGTGTCCTGGCACTTGGTAATACATATAGAGCCTCGTTCTGGAAAAAGGGAGTTTAATGAATGTGTGTAAAGTGTCATCCCTGACAAGCCTGTGTGGACTTCACAGGCTAATCTGGGACAACACTTAATGAACATGCATTAAACTCTGTTTTCCAGTTGCTAGTAGGCTCCTATTGATACACTTATGTGGAAAAAAGGTGGTCTAATGGGTGATTTGTGGCAAATTTGTTATCACTATATCATATAACGGATGGTGATATAGTGGATTTACAATGCGTTATGCAGCTTATGCTACTCAATTGTTCCAAGAGTCTATATCATTTGAAGGATGAGTTGTCATATACGAGGTGAAGCTTCAAGTAATAAGAGAATTAGCATATGCCACAAGATTGATACGTCCTTGTTGACCAATTAACTAGGACAAATTCATACATTCCTTTAAGTTTTATAGACTCACACACTTATTTTCTGAAAGTGTGACCTTATTAACTGTGATGCTGTAGATGACTCAAATAGATGAATTGACTTTCTAATTTATGACATCATTTGCAGTCTGTCTGGTATAGTAATACAGGTTAGAAAAAATAGTACAGATTTTCTCAACAACCAATGCACCATTTCATAATTCATGAATTTTGAATTACATTTTTTAACAGGCACTGGTATGTAATAAAGTTATTTTTATGCCCCCACAAAGTGGAGGCATAAAGTAACGAACTAGTCCCTCCTGCAGTACATACATGTATGAAGTGAAATTTTGAGCACTCAACTCCTATTAAACTGCTTTGTGTATTACGTCCAAACTTTCACAGCTCAACAATTTTAATGCTTGTATGATCATAAAAGGAAAGAATTCTGGCTGCATCCAGTTTTGGCAGAATTATGGCCGTTTGTCTTTTTCTCTATGGTAGACTATCAGTTATTCTACTGTATTATTGCCAAGTTAAATCTCATAAGAAGAAGAAAAACCTAAGACAAGGACCTGTTCATTGCAGGCTTTGAAAAGATGGAGAGAGGATTATCAGAACGTTACACAGACAAAACATCACCAGTCAAACGCCACTTTGATCACATGGTGGAGATCGGTGCAAAGCCCGGACTTATCCAACCTCATATGAACAGCATGACTTCTGACGTCGTGAAATTATTCGCATACGCAGCACGAGAATATATGGAGAAACATTCCAACGTAACAGTTGACGATTTCATTGAGATAGCTTACAAGAACCATAAACAGAGTGTTAATAACCCTAAAGCATCCATTTCCAAGGAGGTATCAAGGGAAGACATCGGGTCCAAGCTGATGTTGTGTGATCCAATCACTTTCTGGCAGTCGGCTCCTGTTGCAGACGGAGGTGCAGCGGCCATTGTGTGTAGCGAGGAATTCATGCTGAAGAACAACCTGCAAAATAGGTGATAATGGGGTTATTGTTACTATGTGATGTTGGTTTGTTTTATTAAGCGGTGGTTTGTTGTTACATGTATACTGAAAAATAGATGTGAGATTTTTGTAAATTTGGTTTTAAATCAGCTCTTGTTAAATAAGCTAAAATTGAAACTGTAGGGATTAAGCCAAACTAAAAATATTGCAAGGGGGCCTGAAAAATGACGGGGCTACCTGTTTTGGTGAACAATCTTTGAATGGTTAACTTTAACATTGTAAATGACTCAATTGCGTTGTGGTACTTCAAAGCATCCATCCAGCATATATTCCACGTTGTGTTGTTCCTTATTAAAGGTTATTTGGTTCTTATACCAAATAATACTGTACTTTTCTCTACAAAGCCATCAATAACCAATAAAAGCAGTTGATGTGTCTGTATTAAAGTGAACATTGCCAAATGAAAAATGGACAAACAATGGTGGGACATATTTTAAAATGGTGCGCCATTCTGTGTTAGCTAAATCCCTTATACAGTTTTCATTTGTATGTTTTAATTGCAAACAAATCTTATATTGGTTATCATTGTTATAAAAATATTATAATAAAGGATAAGAAGTGGATATTTTTTAAGTCATATAGATTTTGTGATGATATCATCTTTGGAAGCTATCGTTTATAAACCTTTCTGCATGCATTTCTTTTTGTTTTTCATATATTTTGTATAATCAGTAAAAATATGTTGCCCATAATATTTTTGTACAGATAAATTGACTTTAAAAGTGCATAATGTTCATTTTTTAGGGCTGTAGAAATTGTAGCTCAGAGCATGGTAACAGACATGCCGTCATCGTTTGGGCGCAGTTTCCTAGACCTGGCTGGTGTAGGCATGGCAAGAAAGGCTGCAGACAACTGTTATACAGAGAGTGGATTGAGCCCTTCTAATGTGGATGTTTTAGAGGTAAGATGTGGGGATGCATGTGCATAAAGTGTCAATCTAGATTAGCCTGTGCATTATGCACAGGCTAATCAGGGTTGTGCATTATGCACAGGCTAATCAGGGACGACACTTTACCGGTAAGNGGTCAAGGTCGCCACGACTAAAAATAGAATGATTTTGAAACAAGGGGGGTAATTGTGATGAACAATCAGTAGCAATGCACATTTTGAGTTGCAGTTGTCTCCCTTTATCAGACTTTTTTTTTATTGAAAACCTGGTTTTGTGACAATTTTGTCCCTTGTTTTATTTTGCGATGGTTTGTTGTTACATGTATACTGAATAATAGATGTTAGATTTTTGTAAATTTGGTTTTAAATCAGCTCTTGTTAAATGAGCTAAAATTGAAACTGTAGGGATTAAGCCAAACTAAAAATATTGCAAGGGGGCCTGAAAAATGACGGGGCTACCTGTTTTGGTGAACACTCTTTGAATGGTTAACTTTAACATTGTAAATGACTAAATTGCGTTGTGGTACTTCAAAGCATCCATCCAGCATATATTCCACGTTGTGTTGTTCCTTATTAAAGGTTATTTGGTTCTTATACGTGTCTGCATTAAAGTGAACATTGCCAAATGAAAAATGGACAAACAATGGTGGGACATATTTTAAAAGGGTGCGCCTTTCTGTGTTAGCTAAATCCCTTATACAGTTTTCATTTTTATGTCTTTTAATTGCAAACAAATCTTATATTGGTTATGATTGTTATAAATATTATAATAAAGGATAAGAAGTGGATATTTTTTAAGTCCTATAGATTTTGTGATGGTATCATCTTTGGAAGCTATGGTTTATAAATCTTTCTGCATGCATTTCTTTTTGTTTTTCATATATTTTGTATAATCAGTAAAAATATGTTGCCCATAATATTTGTGTACAGATAAATTGACTTTGAAAGTGCATAATGTTCATTTTTTAGGGCTGTAGAAATTGTAGCTCAGAGCATGGTAACAGACATGCCGTCATCGTTTGGGCGCAGTTTCCTAGACCTGGCTGGTGTAGGCATGGCAAGAAAGGCTGCAGACAACTGTTATACAGAGAGTGGATTGAGCCCTTCTAATGTGGATGTTTTAGAGGTAAGATGTGGGGATGCATGTGCATAAAGTGTCAATCTAGATTAGCCTGTGCATTATGCACAGGCTAATTAGGGTTGTGCATTATGCACAGGCTAATCAGGGACGACACTTTTAGCCTTAACTGGAGTTTAGCTAAGAAGAGACTTTCTTTCATTGAAAAATTCAGTAAAAACATTAATCCCTGATTACCATAATTATACCCCCATTACCATTGGTTATGGGGGCTATATAGGGGTCACTTTGTTGGTCTGTCTGTCTGTCGGTCGGTCCGTCGGTCTGTCCCGAAAATTCATCCGATCTTCACCACACTTGGTCAGAAGTTGTATCTAGATGATGTCTAGGTCAAGTTTGAATATGGGTCATGCTGGGTCAAAAACTAGGTCACTGGGTCACTTAGTGCGTTTTTTACCAAAAGTTTGTCCTGACCATAACAATGTCATTTATTGTTAGATTTTAAAATCATTTGGTACATTTGTTCACCATCATTGGACGGTTTTTCGCGCGAAAAAATAACGTTGATATCTCNATGTAGGGGTATACGTCACGTCTGTGACAAAGCTCTAGTTACTCTATGTTTTCGGACACCCCTTTTTTACCCCAAAAAATTATTTTTCTAGACTCTAAATTTTCGGACATGCGGGTTTTCATCCATAATTAATGACTCTTAATTTTCGGACAGTATATTTTACAGCGCTATTTTTTCATATTTCGGTCCTGTTTTCGTTATCTGATGACACTTGGATCATGGGGTTTTACAACGGGATTAATGTAATAAAACCTGGCATATGCATGTCTGAGGGCAATGGATCATAACATTTGCGTTATTGGGTTAATTACCTTGTAAACCGGTAATAAACAATGGTTTCACCTGGAAGCATTTGAAATGATGTCGTTAATTCTTGAATGCCATACTGGAACAACGGGATAATGTCAAATACCCTGGTAGTGCCAATTATGATAATCTTAAACAACTTTCCTTTGAAAATTAGTGTTATGCCATTTAACGGGCTAATGCCAATTAACAGTTGAATTTATACTGTACTATGCCCGTTCTCAGAAAGATAACTGTGACAAATGCTAAACGCTGAAAGCGTGATGTACCCTTTTGCAAGTTTTACGAACAATTGAAGGTGTAAGACAACGACTAATGAACAAACAAAGAATACATAGTTTGCAAATTTTAATTTTATTGCTACTAGAGAGTATCAATACATTACATGCTCATCTTTGAACTCGTTGATCAAAGTACAGACTTGTAGTAGTTTTCTGTAAAATAAATTAATCATTTGAAATTATTTAAATGTAATGTATACTATACGGCATAGTATTTTAAAAGCACGTGATATTACCAGTAGTCGTTGATACAATCGACGCTATTTTTGGACACTTCAATTTTTTTACCCTAAATTTTCGGACACCTGTATTTTGTGAATATTTTTCGTATCTAAGTTTTTGGACATAATTTTTTTAATTTACTTTTAGTGTCCGAAAACCTAAAGTTATTAAGGTAGCCTGTGCGGATTGCCCAGGCAAATCTGGGATGACACTTTACACACTTGCATTAAATCCCGCTTTTTCCCACTGTGTATTTCCAGGTACACGACTGTTTCTCCTGCAATGAGCTGTTTATGTACGAGGCCCTACAACTGGTACCGGAAGGTCACGGGGTGGACTTGCTCCGGAGCGGGAAATGGCGGACAAATGGGAGTGGAGGGGAACAGTTCCAGCTGGGCGGTCGCTGGGTGGTCAACCCGTCTGGAGGGATTGAGTCAAAGGGTCACCCTATAGGGGCCACAGGTGAGTGTAGATAATGTTTACTCAAATTTAAACCTTCAAATGAGCAACGCTCTGGGAAAATGGGAGCTTAATTCATGTGCGTTAAGTGTACTCTCCTTATAGCCTAAGCAGTCTGCAGAGGCAATTCAGGGACGACATATTTTGCCTAGACTGGTATTTCATTGAGAAGAGGCTTCCTTTAACAAACAATTCCACAAAAACAGTAAGTGTCATCCCTTTTTAGCCTGTGCAGACTGCACAGGCTTATCTGGGATGACCCTTTACGCACATGCATGAAGCCCAGTTATATATACGCAGTCATGAACGATCCTTTTACTTTAATTGCTTCAAATATTTATTTTAAAGAGTGGGCATTATATCTAAGGCTTAATATAATATACAAACTCAGGGATATTTTTATCCCGGCATACTGCACGCACTAAAATAGTAAATATCCATTGTGTCATATAATAAGCGTTTTGAGGGACAAGGAGTGTTGAGATGGCAAGAGTTTAAGAAAACAAACACGAGGCAAAATTTATGTTGTACAGTGATAAAATGAAATCTTATTTGAATTATCAGAACTAACTTTGGGGGATATTACATCCCCAAAAACATGCATCTATTTTTTTCCTACATTGCTCTGTATACAAATCCTACGTGCCATATGGTCTTTGGCCTGTTTGTTCTGCGGTCCTGCTATGAGACGATTTATCCTTACATTTAAAAAAAGTATGTTGCTTCTAAAAGTTTAATACTTTAAAACGTGCTTTGGCTAAAACTTACCATTGCTAATCCCTTTATTACCCCTAATAGCCCCTATTATCAACAATCAAGCATGTTGTTATTAACACCTTATCAGCGAATTATCAGCAATTTAACCAGGCATTCACGGGATGGTGTTTTTATGAAAGGGTTCGCTAATTGCTGTGGATAGAAGTATTGTAATGAAATAAAAGCCAACTGAGTTTGTATTGTATGGCCCAAATCAAGCCCAAAGGTACTATTATACTGGGTTTTATTTATATAAGCATGTCTTATCTGTCATTACAGTGATTTTCTATATCAAACAAATTGAATGCAGACAAATGCAAGTTGATTTTTCAAATAAATTTACTTTTGTTTCACCTAGATTTTCAGAAAATAGTTTGTACATGTTGCATCAATGTAAATTTAAATTTATTTAACAATTGGTTGAATAAAATGCTTGATGCATGCAATTGTTGAAAGTGCAAAAATCTCTGTCATATGGAATTTGATAAAAAAAGCCCTTTTGGAATTTAGAATAAACACAAGAAGTATTATACAAACATAAAGACACTGTATACAGCATCAAGTGTAATGTTTTGTAAATGAAAAATGCATATTGGTATACAGAAAACAGAAAAATAAAAAAACACAATGTATTGACAACTGTCAAAATAATCAGCTGATACATGTACATGATAAGAAAGTGGTTAGTATTTGGGATGAGGCTGAAACAGATATTGACATTTGTTAGCAAATACGTACAAGTCAAAACCGTTTTTCGGATTTAGACTTGTCACTCGTAGGTTTATGTCAATAGGGAATGGCTTCATCCAATGAGCCTAAGGTGTCAAAATTATCTGATTTTGCTCAATTTAAAGTAAACACTTTTTCTATCGACTTTAAGCTTTGGGCTTTTTTGTATGTGCATTATTCACCTATCTTAGAATCACCAGTACTTGTATCTATCGAGAGCATCTTGATGTATTATTGCTAAGTTAGCAAACGATAGGTTTAATTACAAAGTTTATTTAATTTATGTTCTTTAAAATACAATCTGAGATGCAGATGAGTATTCAATTTATTTAAAGGGACTTGTTCTCAGGTTTTGGCATGTTTTAAATTTGTTATTTAATGCTTCAAACTGATAAATTTAAACATCAAAAGGTCCAGTATAAAACAAGAAGAAACAGTAAAGAAAGAAAAAAAAGTAATCCACAACGGGACTCGAAACACTGACCCTTGTAGTAAAAGTCTAGCAATCCTTGTAATGTCACAAAATATAACGATAACAACAGATATCTTCAAATTATTCAATCGTTTCGCGTTTGTAACGCTTTATAATTTTCAGGTTTTAAAATTGTCAAAAGATGCATATAATGGATATTTTAAGAGCATGGTAAATGTTCAGTATTACTGTTTCTTTGCAAAAATCATAATTTCTACAAAAATTTGCAGACTGAAACAATTTTTATGCCCCCTTTCGAAGAAAAGGGGGTATATTGCTTTGCACATGTCGGTCGGTCGGTCGGTCTGTCGGTCTGTCTGTCTGTCTGTCCGTCCACCAGGTGGTTGTCGGATGATAACTCAAGAACGGTTGGGCCTAGGATCATGAAACTTCATAGGAACATTGATCATGACTCGCAGATGAGGCCTATTGATTTTGAGGTCACTTGGTCAAAGGTCAAGGTCACGGTGACCCGAAATAGTAAAATGGTTTTTGAATGATAACTCAAGAATGCATACGCGGCCAACAGGGCAAACTCTGAACAATAGTACTGAAGCAACTGGTCTGTAATCCTAAATCTATAATTATCAGTTCAATGAAACATCATTTTTTTAGTGAAATACAGTGGATCAGTAAAAATATTATCAGAATATGAGATTTTTTGTATATTTTGTATATTAAATATTGTGTTAATGTTTAATTTTGTTGATTAATTTAAATATAAGCAAGACAGGGGAGGTAAAATTTCAGCAGTTGCCTCCCTTGTAATTTATTTAAAATTTACCAAATGTTAGGCTAACTGCATTTTTGTAATGCAAAAATAAACATCGGGCAAAAATGAAATTAAGGCACCACCACCACCACCACCACCACCACCACCACCACCACCACCACCACCACCACCACCACCACCACCACCACCACCACCACCACCACCACCACCACCACCACCACCACCACCACCACCACCACCACCACCACCACCACCACCACCACCACCACCACCACCACCACCACCACCACCACCACCACCACCACCACCACCACCACCACCACCACCACCACCACCACCACCACCACCACCACCACCACCACCACCACCACCACCACCACCACCACCACCACCACCACCACCACCACCACCACCACCACCACCACCACCACCACCACCACCACCACCACCACCACCACCACCACCACCACCACCACCACCACCACCACCACCANAATGTATTAACAACTGTCAAAATAATCAGCTGATACATGATAAGAAAGGGGTTAGTATTTGAGATGAGGCTGAAACAGATATTGACATTTGTTAGCAAATACCAACAAGTCAAAACAGTTTTTCAGATTTAGACTTGTCACTCGTAGGTTTATGTCAATAGGGAATGATTTCATCAAATGAGCATAAGGTGTCAAAATTATCTGATTTTGCTCAATTTAAAGTAAACACTTTTTCTATCGACTTTAAGCTTTGAGATTTTTTGTATGTGCATTCTTCACCTATCTTAGAATCACCAGTACTTGTATCTATCGAGAGCATCTTGATGTATTATTGCTAAGTTAGCAAACCATAGGTTTAATTTCTAAGTTTATTTAATTTATGTTCTTTAAAATACAATCTGAGATGCAGATGAGTATTCAATTTATTTAAAGGGACTTGTTCTCAGGTTTTGGCATGTTTTAAATTTGTCATTTAACCCTTTCAGTGCTGGAACCGAATTTTAAAGGCCTTTGCAAACAGTTTGGATCCAGATGAGACGCCACAGAACGTGGCGTCTCATCTGAATCAAAACTGTTTGCTATTCTGATAGTATTCTTTGAAAAAAAATCGAAGAAATGCAAATTTTAGAAATTCAGCAGACAACATTTTAGCAGAAGACACATTTCCCAGCATGCAAAGGGTTAATGCTTCAAACTGATAAATTTAAACATCAAAAGCTCCAGTATAAAACAAGAAGAAAAAGTAAAGAAAGAAAAAAAAGTAATCCACAACGGGACCCGAAACACTGACCCTTGGATTAAAAGTCTAGCAATCCTTGTAATGTCACAAAATATAACGATATCAACAGATATCTCCAAATTATTCAATCGTTTCGCATTTGTAATGCTTTATAATTTTCAGGTTTTAAAATCGTTAGGAGATGCATATAATGGATATTTTTAGAGCATGGTAAATATTCAGTATTACTGTTTCTTCGCAAATATCATAATTTCTACAAAAATTTGCAGACTGAAACAATTTTTTCAATTTTGTCAATTTACCAAAACGTGAACAAATCCCTCTAAGAAAGGCCTAGATAAAACTCTATGGTGTGAGTAAACTTCCTGCTTTGAGACGGGTTTAACTCTGGAGTGGACTATAATAGATAACTGTAAGGTAATCGAGTTTTATCTACCAATTTTAGAAGCATGCTTGATATCTGAATATCACATTTCGCCCTATTTTCAGAAAATGGTTTGTCCCTGTGTTATCAGCAAATCTTTTAGCCAACTGTTATATACATGGTCTTTTTGTAACTTGATTTCGGTCTTTGTACCTCAGTGTGAATTTAAATGGGACTGTTGGCTTAAACAGCAAATATAATTCAGCTATTGCAAAATTGAAGTTTAAGGCAGTTTATTATATACTAAATTAAAACTGTGTCTGTCATAAGTGCTCATTCCTTTCATAGGATTATAATTGTAGTAAACAAATAGCTTTTCAATCAAAGATAACTTTACAATATCTATTGCAAAATGGCAACTTCTGTAGGTTCTGCTCATAACAGTTCTGATATAGTGAAGGACTATGTTTGTGGTGCTTGCGAAAGTAGAAATATTCAAGAAAGTGCTGATTACTTTTGTGCAACGTGTACAAAGTTTTTCTGCAGAAAATGCGTTTATCAACATGACCAATTATATACAAATCATTCCAAATATGGAAGAGAAGAAACAAAAAAATGGCCTCTTACAAAGGCAATCGAGGATTTGCTTCTGAAATGTGATGTCCACAAGGACAAGAAACTGAAGATGTTTTGCGAGGACCACAATAAGCTGTGTTGCACAGATTGTGTTTTACTGAATCACAGGTAAGTTATAGACAGTAATGGAATAGATGGGGAAAATTGTATTAGTGACTTTAGTCTACTGCAATCTGTGAAAGGGTTATTAATTGTAACTTAATGTGGTTATAGAAAGTTGGCTGCTTTCATTTGAATTAATAAGAAAATTAATATCTGTCTTTATGTTCATTCTTAAGCTGCATTTAACAGTTGTTATATGCATTTTAAAAGTTATTCTGAAAACTGTTAAATTGTTGATGGTTGTAATGTTTGAGGGCAGTCTAGATTACGAATGGGATTATAATGTTAGGCCAATCTTTAGTTGATAAAGGTATTCATTGGTAGATTACTGTTTTGCTCACCATTACTGTCATTATCTTGTTCATAAAACGTCTTGCTGTGCAATACATGTATTGACAATCCCAGAATCGATAAATTGGCCTCTGCCATATTGGCTATCACGTTACCCGCTGATCCTGACGGTACTGAAGAATTTGGCAGATTACAGCGTAATCATAGTGTACACCCGCTTTATTCCAATAAACAGTACTTTATGACTTCGCACAGTAGGATTAAAAACAATTGAAACATGAAACCAAGTGTCGATATGTATCACATCGTTAATCAATATAAGTTAAATAAGAAATATACACGATAGATTTATAAAATATGTGTCTCTGCAACAATATTCAGTGACAGCATGTTATGTTTAAGGCTGAGTTTGCTTTTTAAGCATACCTTTTAGTAATGCCTTTGTATAACATTTAATTATTTCTTTATTGAATTAAATTATTCAATGAAAATTATAAAGGTTATAAAAATATGTAAAGTCTGAAGCAAACATTGTGATTTTAGCGTAAATAGTGCCGGAGATATAAATTAGCGAAACTTTTAAGATTTCAGGCCGAGGTAGACAATTTTATTGAAAAGTAGATATCTGCCTTTGTTTAAACCTGTATTATTTCTTATTAAATGCCGTACGTCTATAGTTCTGAAGATACTCAATAATAAAATTTGTAAGATTAAAGACCGAGGCCGACTTTTTTTTATTGAATAGTTCATATCTTTGTTTGTCTAAACACTTTCCATTTTGTTATTAATATTTCCCTTGTAAGAGTCATTTTAAAGGTAATATAAAAATCTATAGCCGAAATGAAGTTTGTGATTCTAAAATTGGTCCGAATATTAATTAGCGAACCTCTGTGAGATTTCAGGTAGAGGCAAACTTTTTTAATTAAAAGTATGTATCTGGGGTATCCGGACAAACGGCACCCGGACAATCGGCACCCGGCGTTTTTTTTGCAATCCCGGACAATCCGCACCCGGTAAATTTGTCTACCCGGACAATTGGCACGCAATTAAATTGTAAACCCGGACAATCGGAACCCGATTAAAGGCGATTGATAAAACCCGTCAGCACCTTGTTGGACTAATTTTTCTTATCCGCCAATTGGTTTGGTAAAAGAGATGATACTAAATAAATCCCGTCATCAAACTGTTTTATCAAACTAATCCTTCAAGGTTGCACTAACTTCGGACCGAAACTTGAGTAAACTCTACAATTTCTGTTGCATCAGGCAAACGAAACAGAGACATTATCGTGAACGATATCGTCTCCTATTGACATGATTATTTCTGTTCCATTAGCGGATTAGACTAATCAGTACGATAAAGTCCAACAAGGTGTCAAATGTCTTTATTGGTAAAAAAACAAACATTAAATGTTTCAAACATAATTGGGTGCGGTTTGTCCGGGTTTACAATTTAATCGGGTGCCAATTGTCCGGGTCGACACATTTACCGGGTGCCGATTGTCCGGGATTGCAAAAAACGCTGGGTGCCGATTGTCCGGGTGCCGTTGTCCTACAATCTATATCTAGTTGAGGCTAAAACCTTAAGTGTTCTTTAGCAATTTCTTTTATTTAAAAATCGCTCTCAAGCTTATAAAAAATCACTAGCCGGATATGAATTTTGTGATTCCAAATGAACAAGTACCGGAGCTATTCATTTGCAAAACTGTGTAAGATGTCAGGACATGGCATACTTTTTTTTATTAAAAAGGACATATCAGCTTTTGCCTATAACTTTCTTATATTATTATTTAAATAACGTTTAACATGTTATATCAAAGTTTATAGTCTGAAATAAACTTTTTGGGGCTGTTCTTAATATTTTCTAAACTGATTTCATTATTTATTAAATTTTCTTAATAAAATCTAAATTCATGATAAACATGTTCATCATGAAAAATATGGAGCCTTAAATAAACTTGAATAGTTCCGATTGTGTTCTCTAGATTTCCTCAACTTATGTCTTTATTTAATTTTCGTAATATTAAAGTCTAAATTTACGATTAAAAAATAAATACACACAAAATTTTGATTTTTTATTCGTTTATTACGGATGATTAATTTCAGCAAAATAAAGGTATTGAAAAAAAACATCAGCGATAAGGCGCGAACGAATCTGCTCAATGGGAGGCAATGTCCCAAGTGTGGATAAAAAGCGTTTATGGGTATGCCAGTGGCACCACATGTCTGCACATGTGTAGATACCGTAATTAAGATAACAGATCATGTGTCACCTTCAAATAAAATGTTAAATAACAATCGAGACCTTATTCGTGCCAGCGACCTATACAAATAGACCCCTGTTCATGCTGAGTTTTATTACACTTAAATGAATGCAGATGAACCTTATTTCTACTCATTACGTAATAACTGATATTAAATAAAAAAACACAAACTATTATTTGATTATCAGATCGATAACAAAAACTATTTAAATCTTTAAATATATTCGATAAAATCGTTTCGCCTTCTTGTTTTGTTCAGGGACCTATACAAACATATATGTCCCTGTTTTTTTCTTCAGTACCGTTTTGGAGGCGCGCGCGAGTATTCAGGGGCGGTAATCCGGGAGTTATCAATTTCTGGGATTGTCTATACATGTACACTATTAGCTTAACTATTCACTGAATAGTCTGAGGTATCCTACTTATCCTAATGTTGTTGACGTCTGCATAGTGCTCTGGTTAAGGTAAATCAGTTACCTCTCCGTATCACTGTTTGTTCTAGAGGTATTCTATTGAAACTTCGCACATTTTCAGGGCTATTGAATGAGGTCACTGACCAAGTACCATAACTCTGAAGTGCAATTTAGCAGAATAATTTCCCTTTTTGGTCTTATAAAATTGGTTATGGTAAACATCTCCAAATCACTGTTTCTACTACATGTATTAAACTGAAACTTCACACATGTGTTTGGGGTCGTTGTGTGAGGTCAGTGACCATGTTCCATAACTCTGACCTGCAATTTAGCTGAACTATGCCTCATTTTGTACTAAAATAAATAGGTTAATGTTTGCATGCAACTTCTCCATAATCAATATCTTTATACCTACTACAGATACATATGTTTTCGGCGTCTTAATGAACATTCTTTGCCCAACAGGTATAACTTTGTCTAGCTTTTTAGCAGGATTAATTTATGTCCTTTTTTGTGCATAAACAAGTCATGTTAAGGTTTGTTTGTAAGGTAGAATTTAGGTGAAAGTTTGCCCCTTTTTAACTTGAAAATTCAGTTTAATATTTGCATGTAAAACAAGAGATTTGTTTGTCAGAAACACAATGCCCCCTAATGCGCCCCTTTGATTTTTTTATTATTATTTTTACCTTTGACCTTGAAGGACGACCTTGACCTTTCACTACTCAAAATGTGCAGCTCCATGAGATACACATGCATGCCAAATATAAAAGGTGCAGTTTATAGTCTGCTTCTATATACATATTCAGCCGACTTCACAAATATGAAGTTGCTATCTTCAATATTGCAAAACTTTAATATTGGTTAAAGTTTTGGACAGACAGACAGGCCAAAAACAATATACCCCCTTTTTATGCTCCCCATATATATATATGGGGGGGCATATAGTCGCCGCTTCGTCTGTCCGTGTTTGTGTCCGTCCGGAAATTTGTCCAGTCTATTTCTCAGCAACTAATGACCGGAATTCAATGAAACTTTATGGGAAGCTTCACTACCAAGAGGAGATGTGCATATTGTCAGCGGGTTCTAATCGGATGATTTTTCACAGAGTAATGGCCCTTTGAAATTTCCCATTAACTGTACATATGGTGCAATTCTTGTCCGGGCTATTTTTCAGCAACTAATGACCAGAATTCAATGAAACTTTATGGAAAGCTTCACTACCAAGAGGAGATGTGCATATTATCAGCCAGTTCTGGTCGGATGATTTTTTACAGAGTTATGGCCCTTTGAAATTTTCCATTGTACATATAGTGCAATTCTTGTCCGAGCTATTTCTCAGCAACTTATTACGGGAATTCAATGAAACTTTATGGGAAGCTTCACTACCAACNTAAGATGAAAATACTTGTTATTATACTTGAACATTCAGGTTAACGTTTGTGGTCAACAACTCCTTACCTCTTCATCTACTATAGATATTGAATTAAATATCTGTGCATGTCTTAGTGGTCATTATTTATGGTCACTGACCAGAATTCACCACATTGACATGCTATTTCGCAGAATAATGCCGATTGTGGTACCAGGCCTTTTTCTGGCCATTTTGGGAAAAAAATGCAATTTCGGGATTGGGATTTTTTTTCGCGCGAAAAGTCCACACATTTGGGAAAAAAAAAAATATATAATTCTTTAGAATAATTCAAATTAGAAGAAACCAATTATATAAATTATTCTTATATACTTTGTTAGATAAAATTGAAATAAAATAATTATAAGGCACTTTTTTCAAAGAAAAAAAAAATATATAATTGGGAATTATTTTTATTATTCCACTTTGGGAATGGGTCCGTTAAATGGATTCGTAGATACGCCTGGGTACTAATACAATTTAGTTTAAGGTTTATGTTTTCTAAATAATACTTAAGTTTGCATTGATCAACCTTGATGAAATTTTGGATATAGCAAGCCTACATGGAGACCCTGGATTTGGGGCCTGTTGGATCAAGGTCACTGTTGCTAAAAATAGATTAAGAGTTTCTTTTAAATAACTTAAGTTTGGATGGAAATATTTTGATGACATTTTGTGTATATGTAGAGTACATGCTGAACTAGAATTGCAATTGGTGAAGGTCACTGTTACTTAAAATAGAAAAATATAATTCTTTCAATGACTTCAGTTTGGATGGATCTATTTTGCTGAAAGTTTGTGTGAAGGTAGTTTACATGCAGACCTAGTCGGATATTGTATTTGGGACCAATTGGCTGAAGGCCACTGTTTATATTATATATATTTTTTTTACTAAATAAATTGTTATGCCCCTGGTTGGGTGGCATAAAGCCATCATTTCCTAAATGCTCTTAAGATATTGATACCTTAAGACCTGATATTTGGTGTATGAGTCTACCTACATGACTTACAGATGAAGTGTGAGTTTCGTTCTGGTCCATTGATTTTTGGGGAAGTTATGGGCTTTGAAATTTTCTCTATAATAACTGTTTCTGTTTTTTTTTTTATGCCCCCGGTAGGGTGTCAAATAGCAGTCAGACTGTCCGTCCAGCATTCCATTTTCTGGACATTTTTCCTAAACGCTTTTAGATATTGACCTGATATTTGGTGTGTGAGTCTACCGACATGACTTACAGATAAGGTGTGAGTTTGGTTCCGGTCCACTGTTTTTTGGGGAAGTTATGGGCCTTGGACTTAATTTTTTTTTTTCTATTATAACTGTTTTTCGGAGTTTTTTTTACGAAACACTTTCAGATATTGAACTGATTTGTGGTACATATGTGAGTCTACCTACATGACTTACAGATGAAGTGTGAGTTTTGTTCCGGTTCATTGATTTTTGACGAAGTTATTGGCCTTTGCTCAACAATTTTCACTTAAAAAGCTGCTCTGCAGCTTCAAAACACAGTAGGGGTCATTGTGTCTCACAAACACAGGTCTTGTGCTTTGCGGTTTTGGGTTGAAATTTATCTCAACAGTTATTCTATCAGGTGACTGACTGCAAACATACATGACGCTTTCAAAGCAGAGTTTAAAATTAATACTCAAAATGTTTGTAAATACATGTCCTGTTTTGAATATTAAAATTTGAATATTTTAATGTTATGTTTCACTTTCAGCAAGATATTTCATGTTATTTATTTATAAATGGTAATTATGATTCCTTTTTCTGTTCCAGGCAGTGTACCAATGTGACTCTACTTTGTGAGTCAGTCAACAAGATGTCATTGGATATGCAACAGTTGTCAATCCATCTTCAAACTATTCTTGATGAACTAAACAAGTTTAAGAGTTCACAAGAAGTCAGCATTCAGTCGGTGGAGGTATCATGTTGTGAAAAACTGCAAGAAATCCGAGACCAGCGAAAGAAATTAAATGCTGCATTGGATGTCCTGGAAAATACAACCATGAAAGAACTGGATGATCTTAGGACCACATTGCAAGCCACCCTCAATAAAGATGTTGACAACTGCAGCAGACTGAAGGATGAACTGAAACAACTCAGTGAAGCTGTAGAGGGCCTTTGTGATAAGAGCAAGAAAGAAATGGAGTTCATAGCCAGCAGAAAATGTCTGGACAAAATACAAGAGTCTAAGTCATATCTGAAAGAGAACCCAGTGAAGATGCAGAATTCAATAATATTCAAGGCAAACATTGATATTGAGAAATTCCTGTCTCAACAGGCAAGTCTAGGGAAGATTGTAGACAGTATGCAGTCTCTCACACTCAAGATAAGTCCAGACCAGATCTTGACGGTGAAGAGCAAATGTGAGTATAGTGTGAGAATAACAAGTGACGGAAGTATGACTAGCATCTTTGGCATTTGCTGCCTGCCTAGTGGCCAGGTCATTGTTACAGATACTTATAATTACAAAGTGAAGCTGTTGGACAAGCATTACAATGTGTCCAGTCATTGTGATGTATCTGGTTATCCATGGGACATTTGCCAAATCACATCCTGTGAGGTGGCTGTGACTTTTGGTAATAATGTGCAGTTTATCTCTGTGAGCAATGGGAAGCTAGTGAAAGGGAGGAAGTTTCAGTTAAAGTGCAATACTTCCGGTATTGCCCACCATCAGGGAGCGTTGTATGTCGCTGGTCAAACTGCCCTGTACCACTACACTCTTACTGGATCACTTGTGAAAAAGCTGTATGAGGATGCAGGAGGCTCTGTTACAGGTTAATGTATTTTTTAAATACAAAATAAAGTTAATCTGTATTTTTTTTTATTTTTAAGCACTAATGAAAGTTTTTGTAATTATTTTCGAGTAGAAAAATTTAAGAGAGGAACACTGCATATAATGCATATATTAAACACCTGATCTACTTATAAATACCTAACATGTTCTATGTTTTACAGTATACAGATGTGCAGTGAGTCCTTCTGGGGACAGGATCTATGTCACCAACAACACAAAACAAAAGCTGATCACTCTGGCTACAGATGGCACCCTGATATCCACCTTCACTGACCCTGAACTGCATAACCCATGGGGTGTTCATGTTACACCTTATGGACAAGTGCTAGTGTGTGGAACAAATTCCCATACTGTCATGCAAGTGGATCACGAGGGTAGCAAGAAAATGGCCACTCTGGTATCAAAGACAGATGGAGTGAGCAATCCAATATCTGTCTGCTACAACACCAACACTCACCAGATCATTGTGGGACCATGTGTAAACGATAAAATCAATGTGTTTGAATTACAATAGCTCTTCCAGTGAAAAAAAACACTGATATTTACTCGCTTATAAAATTATTTTTCTTTTAAGTGGCACATTTATTCATTGATGTTTATATGTAGGTAATAAAAAACACGTTAATACTGTAACGTAACAGCATATGCATATTATTTATTCTTATAACATAAATAGTGTGTGAAATTAAATAGATATTTGAATAATGTAAGAAAATGCCATTTGGCCCCCGCGCTGTTAGATTGTATTTCAAGAACACTAGCAAGCGTTGTATTAGAAAATATTCAACAGAAATAAATCGCGATGAAAAGAAAAACAAACTTTGTTTTCTTGTTCCTATGTGTTCTCCACGAACAACAATCTAACAGCGCTGGGGCCAAATAGCCCCGCTGCAGAACACAGATCGCCTTCTCTAGTCACTGGCCAATGGTGGACTGTTCTCTCTACCCAAAGTACACATAAACATAAAATAATACTATTCCTTATAACATATTTGATTGGTCAAAGCATTTTACTGACTACTTGTTGACTTCTAATTGGTCTGGTCATATAGTTCCCTTGCTAGTTGTTAATTGCCGATTGGTTGACCGCTAAATTACTGTCCTACAGGACACTCCCCATGAATATAGTAACCAAACCATTCATGTATTTACCCATTTATCGAATAATCCCTCCAGACACCTGATTTGACTATTTGTGGTGATAGAAAATCGTATAGTTCAATGGATGTGAACGATAATTTAATAAGATTAAGATTCCCAGTGCAGTACTTTGTATGTCTGATGATAATAAGGTACATTGTATCACTATAATCCTTTTCATCTGGCATAGTTCAATGGATGTATGAAATAATCTAATAAGAATAAAATTCCCGTATCAATACTGTTGACCACCTTATCAATTGGATACCTTGTTAAATATACGTCTCTAATTAGTAGCAGATGCACATATCTAAATATACTATCTTTGACCTTTCAAATTGTTGATTTAGTCTATTTCATAAATTCTACAATGAATGCACAGATATTTCGTGTTCCTTCTTGCTAATAATAAACCTTCAAACATTTTGGACCAGTTTTAACTTGCTCATAATAAACCTTTACATGTTTTGAACACTTATTATTATGATATAAGATGTATCATTAATTATAACCGTTTTTTTGTTTATAAATGTTGATGTAAATAAACTTTTTAACATTTTCTTACATTATTTAAATATCTATTTGATTTCACACACTTTTTATGTTATAAGAATAAATAATATGCATATGCTGTTACGTTACACAGCGATGAAAAGAGAAACGAACTTTGTTTTCTTGTTCCTATGTGTTCTCCACAATGTGTTATTACGTCACACAGAACAGTTTATCTCTTGTTATTTACATTTAATTATACTTTATTTTAAATTTATAAATGAGTTATTTTAAATCTGTAAAGATTTTACATGTACAAAACAAGCATCATAATAATTATCTTTTATGTTGTTGCTGATAATTTCTTTATTCTTGATTCATATTAGGCAAATAATACAAAAATGTGTCATTGCCTTCCTAACCAAAGAAACTGTCTCTACTCAAAAGATGTTTGGTTTAAAATGAATTCTTTTTATTTTCTGAGGATAAATACTTTAAACTTAATTTTTCATTTACCTTTGAGTTATTAAATTAACTGTATCATTTGGAAAACTCTTTATAATTGGTTACATTGAAATTAAATTGCCTTGTGTGTCATAGACTATCCTTTCAAAATTTGCACAATTGGACATGCAGTTATGTTTGCAAAAAAAAAGATTTGCCTACCTACCTTCCAATAACCAGCAACTCTTGGTGGGCAATGACAAACAAAAAGTTGTTAAAGTGTTGCCTAAGGTGTTGTTTGTTACGAAAAAATGTTTGTTACAAAACAATTTATAACATTAATCAACTAATAAACGGTAATACATGTACCGGTATTATGTTAAGTACTTTTTTAATGTATTTCTATTTGATTATATCAAAGACCTCTTTGATTATATATTGATTTTAAATGTTCTGATAAAAATATGTTTCATTATCGATTAGTGATTTTTGGTAATTAATTTTGTTTCTGTTATTATATATATCATCTTTGTTTTTTAAATGCAACTTATTACATTTGGTCTGTGTGCCTTTTTCTAGTGCATTAGAGTCATTGTAAAACATAATTTTAGTTTTGGAGGAACAATATGATGGAATTCAATTAAAGGATACAATTAGTTAGAATCAATTCTTTGAAAATTAAAATAACTTGAGGGTTACCAGGGCTTTTTTTCCTTCTCATAGAATGGCTGTAAACATTTGTACGGCTGTAAAAGCAAATTTTGTACTTGTAATGTACCAATAACCTACTCTACATAAAAAATGATATCTAAGTATCATGAGTTCTGTTAAATATTGACAGTATTATCATGAGAAGAAGGCAGAAAAACACAGAGCCATATTTCCACTATTCAAACATATATACTGTCAAAATAGTTATATTAGTTGGGATGAAATTTTGTGGCTTTTCAAAAAAAATACTATTTAGTAGGCACGCAAATTTGTGGGTTCTGATTTGGAGGCGGGGAAGCCTTTTTATCACAGGCCAATTTACTAGTCAATTGTTATGGGTGCTTGAAAACAGCTCTTTTTAATGCATGCCAATTAATTAGCCCACTGTTTTTAAGTGATAGTAAACGGATTAGTGAGACTGAATGACTGTTAACAATTGTTTGAAGCCAATTTCCAATTACCGGTCGACTTATTCAATTTCAATCATGGGCATATTGATGACAATGTTACTATTATCGGCTCCAATAAGAATAAGTACAAATATTATTGTATATAACTCATGTAAGCAAAGTTTGTATGGTTTATATTTGCATTTAAAACTAAACAGCAAGTTAAAAGTGTATCAGAAAATGAAAATAATATGTCAATGAATTTAACAAATTTAAATTGATACAATTACATCTACCATAGATACTAGTTAATCGAGTTAAACACAAACAACCAAATATAAATAAATATGTATATTTTTCTCTGTAATAAAACCGCGGAAATTATTAAAATCAGGTGTTGATCACATGTTGAGTATGTTTTGATTGCATTAATTGTCTTTGATCCGCCACGTATTGGGTGTTTGAAATACAACATCCTTGAAAAACGCAATACACACACTGGGCAAAAATGGTGTAAACAATTAGTACTTATTCTTACTATTCTGTCTAAACGAAGTTAACAGTAGTAATACAGCTTTACTGGATTATCTTTTTACTGAAAATGTCCAGTGTCTGCTAAGTTATTTGTTGGGATCTTAAATTTGTGGGTTGATCAATCCATGAAGTTAACGAAAATTTATGTGCCATGAATAATAATGATTTTAAAGTATTTATCAGACAGAAATAATATATACAATGCCAAAAATATTGTTCGAAGACAGTATGACAATAGAACCTTAATCAAAGTTATGCATGCACATAGCGGTGCTTCATGTACATTTCATTCGTAATGATTTACCTACTACTAAATGTCTCTTGCTTGCAAAATGTATCTGTTTGCCACTTAAAAATAAATGTTAATGAGCTTTAATTGAAATAAGATCTTATTGTAAAAATCTTTAAATTTATATTATGTGATATTTTTGTCTTCTTGAAACTACAGTATTGGTACTGCATTAGCTGTTGACATGACAATTAAAGTAAACCAATAACCAATGATAGATGCAGTAAGTTTCCACAGCTTCGATGTTTTTTTAACGCATAATGTAAAGTTGCAAGAACTTCAACTGATTAATGAGTAAATATTCATGTATGAAAGCTTATTGAAATGGTCTCCATCTTAATAAAATTGAGCTGTGCTCTGGTAGAACCGGGCTATATGCATGTAAAGTATTGTCACAGATTAGCCTTGTGCAAAAAGCACAGTCTAATCAAGGACGATTTTTGCTGATCTAAGCATTTTTTTGTTTAAAGGAAGTCTCTTCAATCTATAAAAAAAAATATGTTGAAAGTGTTGTCCCTGATTACACAGGCTAATCTGAGACAACACATTATGCACATGCATTTAGCTGTATTTTCCCAGAGTGCTGCTCAGTGTCAACCTGTTTCAGGTTTGGCCCAGTGTGCAGAGCTGGTCTCCCAACTCCGAGGGGAGAGTGAGAAGAGACAGGTTGACGGGGCAACCGTTGCTATGCAACACAACTTTGGCATCGGTGGTGCTGTCGTGGTTACCATGTACAAAAAGTATGATAGTGCTGCGTGGAATAACTCTCGACTGTGATAAACTTGCTTTGTGAATGATGTTTAATGATGTGAATTTTATTTGTTACCATGTAGATCTACCTTTGTTTATCATGTTGTTTTTAAAAAGACGCTGCACTAAAGGTTGATGCAATTTAAATGTATGAACAACTCAAAGATGTAAGAATGTCTTATTCATTAATGTGAACAATCATGGAGAACAGATTGAGAAACACTGCAAATAAAAATGAAACCAATAATTAAATGATGATCAGACATTTTGGTCGTTGTTTGATTAAATTTATCATGTAATAAATTAAATTAAGTGTACTTGTAGATTATTGTGGGGACAGTTGTCTAATGGTAGGATGCTGATCTAGGAATCGAGCAAAATCTGAGCAAACAATTAATCCCACACTTGCTCCTCTCCACCCATGTGTATAAATGGGTACATGTGAGGGAAGTAAGCCAATGTGCCTTGGCTGCATTCTTCACCACATGTTACGGGATGACTTATATCCCAGTGATCAGGGGATTAATGTGAAATTCGGCTGAAGATGGCATAATGTTATCAATATCATTTGAAATGACAAAGGGGTTTTACATAGCTGCCATATTGACCAGTTGTGACCATGCAATCAAGGCCTGGGTTTGCCAAGGATAAGTTCATATTTCATTGCAGAATAATACCTTAATGTTGCTGTTTCCAAGAATTGTCATTTTAACTTTAGTAGGTAAAAATGCGTTGATACCTACCGGTATATCTATCTATATATAACAATTATCTTAACCATGTTTTTCAATCAGTGATGACTGTATTTAATCATTTATGTATATATTGAGATATTTCATACCCTTGTAATCAGATCTTGATTGATTTTGTAATTTTTCTGAAAACTTACTAGATATGATTTGCAGGAAATAAGATATGATTTGCAGGAAATAAGATAAAGAAATTTACTTAATTGCTGAACATGTTGTTGTTATTCTTGTGGAGTAAGTTATTTTACCCTCCCCCCCCCCATCCCCAGTGCAAAATACAGGGTGGTATACTGGTATCACCATGGATGTCTGTCATTCTGTCTGTCTGTCTGTAGATACAAATTTGTCAGGATAAGCTGTCCTCCATCTTTAAACGTATTACATTCAAATTTGCATTTATTGTTCCTCATGATATGAGGTTGTGCATGGTGCATGTGCGCTGTTTACTTTCCTAGGTTGAAAATGTCTTTGTATGTATTTGTGTGTCTTTATGCATCTTTGCAGTATTTACCCGGTAGTAGAACCACATAATCACACAGGCACTGTGACTGCATGTTACACTTGGTTAATTGTTTGTTTGCATCATTGGTAGTGATAGCCTGTGACTTTACCCAATCTCCGTCGTGATTTTACACTTGTATATAATAAAAGATGTTGATAAGACTATGTAATAAGCAAATTTATTGAACAATAGTAAAGCAACTACATATTTTGGAATAAATGAGAGAAGCAACAAGATCAATTTAGAAATAATGAAAATAGGAATATATAAATAAATACGAGTCATAAGATAATGGATTTCTCACAAGAATTGACAATAAATACACAATTGAAACCTACTGTATATTACAAGATGTAAAATGTGAAAAATATGTGTATATGACATGATAACAATGCAGGTATCACAGACAAACAATGTAGGTAAATATTATAAATAGACAATGTATAACACAATAACTTAATGGATAATAAAAGCAATTATCCAAGAGGCATAGTTCAGACTTTCACATGTGGCATTATAACAAAACATTTGTTTACTTAATAGCTAATTATTATTTTCTGCATTAGGCAAAAAAGGCAGAAGCATCACTTTTTTAATTATGGCATCACAAAATGTTGATATACTTTATATACTATAAGTTGATCCTTAGTTAATGTGTAAGAAAAGAATAGCAGTACGTAAGAAAACAGTAAGTGTAATAAGTGTCACTGTTTAAAATAATTGTTTATTACAATAAATCTATGTGTAAATTTGTACATAAGAATGCCATTGTAAAAAGTCTTTACATTGTTTATGTGATATAACACCATTCACGGAACAGCTGAAACTGTCAAAACATGAGATCATGTACAACACAACACAGTGATCCACATTATTCTTCGTTTCATACGACAGTTAACCATGGTTGTTTTCAAGTGACCTGCATTTTGAAAGCTCATTAAGAAATATTAATGTAAGTTAAGTGATAATTTCCAAACAAACTTTCAATGAAAAATAAAGCAATATTTTTGTTTACATGATGGTATAATACTATATCTTTAAGAGATATGTACTAACCATTAAGTGATAATTTACGGGGAAAGAAATATGAGCAAAAGGGTCACAGGCCCTTGTGCGCTCACCTGATACCGAAAGAAAATGTATTGATTGGATCTGCTTGTGTCATGTTTGTGTACCGATAACAAATTTTAGTTCTGACCAAGTTAATGGTTTTCCCTTTTGATACCTTTTCATGTGGGCAGTGACATTATTGGAACAAATGTTCTGCCAAAGTTTGAAAATCAGGCAAATAAGAAGGCTTCTGGTTTGTTTACCGTTCTGAAATTATGAAATAAAAGTCTGGTACACATAACATCATATCTACCAGGCACCATTATGGGTAATCCTAGGCAGAGGTCATACATTGAATTTAGTTGAGCTAATATATATCACATTCAATATAATCCAAGGTAAGCAGAAACTAATATCATTACTACATGTATAGTGATCATCTAGTATAACAAACTAAAAAACTCATATAGTTCCAACTCCTCCACTTTTAAACAAGTCCAGTTAACATCAATAGAAAGGTATTAATATAAGCACTCACCTGAGTTTGAGGTAAACCTTTTGTTAAATATTGACATGGTGACCTAGTTTTTATACACACATGACCTAGATTCAAACTTTGTCTAGATATGTCAAAAATAACATTCTGACCTAATTTCATGAAGATTGAGTCATACTGTATTTATATGATACATGTGGCCTCTATAATGTATTCAAGGTTTTTCTAAGATTTCACCAGGTGGCCTCGTTTTTGGACTTATTTGACTCAGATTCTAACTTTGCCTAAATATGGTCAAGATAAACATTTGGACCAAGTTTAGACAAGATTGCATCATAAATGTGGCTTCTACAGTAATAACAAGGTTTTTCTAAGATTTGAAGTCTTGACCTAGTTTTTGGACACACATGACCCAGATTGAAACTCGGCCAAGATATTTCAAGATAAACATTCTGGACAAGTTTGATCAAGATTGAGTCATAAATGCGGCCTCTAGAGTGGTTACGAGGTTTTTCTGAGATATGAAATGGCAACCTAGTTTTTAGAAGAGTGTGACTTTGATTCAAACTCGGCCTTGATATTGTCAACATAAGCAAGTATCATCAAGATTTAGCTATAGATGTGCCCTATACAGTGATAACAAGCTATTTCTAAGACTTGACCTGAATGCCTAGTTTTTTTTTATTCCCATGACTCATATTTGAACTTTGCCTCTATATTGTCAATATATACATTATGACCAAGACTCATCAAGATTGAATCATAAATGTGGCAGCTAGAGGGGTAACAAAGTTTTTCTAAGATTTTACCTGGTGACCTAGTTTATGGAGGCATGTGAACCAAATTCAAACTTTGTCTAGATCAGATGAAAAATGTGGCCTCTGGTGCAAAAACGAGCCAAAAGTTGATGACACAGGTGACCACAATAGCTCACCATAACACTTCGTGCTCAGGTAAGCTTACAATAAAATGCAGAAGAGAAACATATCCATGGAAAACCGTTACATAAAGAGGATTGATACACATTTAAAAATACAATCATCAGTTCATTCAAAACTATTAAAACAGCCACAAACTAAGTGACTTTAAAGTGTGAAAGATTTTTTTTAAAGACAAACAATATAAAATGCAACATTTAAACAATTCCCTAAGACAGATTTTAACACATCTTTCTACAACATAAATTTAATTTTGTCTACAATATGCACAACATACACTCATATTTAAACATTTCCAATATACAATATTTTAAAATTGTAATTAAGGACACCAACATGTAATGTTAAAGAACTCATGTATATTTTGTTTAAAAATAACTCTAAAACAAATAAAAGAAATCCATATGTATTGAAATTTCAGACACTTGCAATAATATTCGGTGATTTAAAACACAAGTATCTGTACTTTGAATATTAATTCTGCACATATATATAAAAGTGTTCAATCAAACTAATAAATACAACACATTTATATCACAGGACATGTATAAAATGTTTGTGTAGCAAAAACAATAACCGGTAAATAACTAAATGAAATGTTGACAATAATTAATACACCTTTTATAAAAACATGATCTATTTTATCTGTTAAAATACTTAGCAAAAAGTCTAAGAAATGGAACCATTATATTAATTTTATTTGAGTTATAAATCACCTTCACATCAATAAAATATAAACAAGAGATGTTTGTTAAACATGTATACCACATGACTTTCAGCAAAGTTGTCCTTGTGACCTTAATCTTAGGTCTCTCGCTTTGAATCATTAGGGGTCATGCTTGGCCAAGACTAACCAGAATACTAATTTAGTAGATCCTAATAATTTATTGTCTAGATCTTGTGCAGAAACAAATTTCATGATACAAGCCCCTGTGACCCTGACCTTCGACTGAATGACCTCAATTTTTATAGGCATCTTACTTTCTACTCAAGTAACCACATCACCAATTTGCATGATCCTATGTCAAAGGGTTCATAAGTTATTGCAAGGACAAACAATTCTGGTAAATGCCCTTGTGACCTTGACCTTTGAGGTCAAAGCATTCTCTATATAAATTTGGCCTAGAGATGTTTACCATTCTATCTGCCATATCCTCACAAACTGTTTACAAACTACAGCAAAGCTAAGTAAAGTGGAATAAGAATTTGGCCTAGAGATATTCACTATTCCACATGCCACAACCTTTCAAAACAGTAAACAAAATAGAGCAACAAAAGTCAAAGCAAGAATACAAATTCAGCCTAGAGAGGTTGGCTATTTCGTGGCGCAGTGTTCACACATGATTGCACGTAGGTTTCTGTGACAACTCCTGACATCAGGTTGTGGCCTCGGTGCGCGCGTAAAGCTTGCTGTACCGTTGGCTCATTGTCTGAGTGTTTGGTGGAACCAGCGACAGCTTACTGTCACTTCTGAAAAAGCAGTGACATTGTCCATGTATATCATTGTTATGTTTAACAGGGATATAAATGAGCCTTGTTCTGGGAAAACTGGGCTTTATGCATTTGCGTAAAGTGTCGTCCCAGATAAGCATGTGCATTTTCCACTTTTCCGTATATTTCTGTTCTACACAAAAAATCCAGGCGGAAAGTGTCATCCCTGATAAGCCTGTGCAGACTGCACAGGCTAATCTGAGCAACACTTTATGCACATGCATTAAGCCCACTTTTCCCACAACGCAGCTCAAATTAGCAGGAGAAAGCAAGTCCATGGCCCGTAAAATTTGTGGTTGGCCCATAAATGTTCTGAGAAAATTCCTATGCCCTCTATACAAGAAGTATTTTAAACAAAAGTTGAGCAACTATTTAACAAAAATCGACACCAAGACAATAATTAGTAAAATGTTATGGAAAGAAATTACTAGTCGCCTACACGCTCAAATAAATTTGAGATCTTTAAATTTATTTAAAATCTTCGAAATTCAAATGTAAAATGTTTACTATAATTTGTTAATCTGACATCAGTGGTACCTCTGAGTAGGTGGTGGATCGGTGTCTCTCTCTGCCCCGCCCTGTGATGCAGTTTTGGCCTCGGCAGCAAACTGGTAGACGATCAGTAGACAGTCCTTACACAGCTGTACCATACGACGGCAGCAGTTGAGCTCGTTCTCGTCTATCGCGTCCGTACTCTTACTGAATATCGTCTCCCAGCTGGCAGAGTTTCTGTTACACGTAATATAATTATTCTTTATCATATTGTTTTACAATCTCAAAACTTCATTTACATCACTTATCGCTTGCAACAATTTTCTGGACAAAATGTGTATTTATATTTGGATGGTTTTCATATATGAACACATTTTCAACTATAATGACACTTTCTTACTGAGCCTAAGTTCACTACCCGATTTTAAACGAGCCTGGCTCTGGGAAAACGGGGCTTAATGTATGTATCGCCCCAGTTTAGCCTGTGCAGTCCACTTGTAAACACAGGCTTATCTCGGACCACCCTTTATGCACATGCATTAAGCTCAGTTTTGTTCGCAACCTTCCAACGTGCGCAAACTGACCCTGAGGCAGAGAAGCAGTTCCACAATCCCTGGCCATGACTCCAGAGCAGGCGGTTGAACACTCGGCTGAACACACGGTAGATGGGCAGGTTATCCACATCAGGTACGCGCCATGTACGCTGTAGGACCGCACGCACATTGGACCGAACAATGTCAATCACCTGGAGTACAGGGATATAAATAAAACGCTGTATTACCAGTACAGTTTGTATGTGAATCTGGAGTAAGACATCAAACTTGGAATATACATCTTTTCTGTGATTTTCTCAATCAAAACTGTTTATTTCATGTTCTGAATGTATTTGTGTTATATTCTGTCTACTTTAAGTGTAATAAGCACTATTCTATGACGTTTTCATTAGTATGTATTTGTTATGATTTTAGCTGTATTTTTTAACTGTTTCATTTTTAGGCTTTTTTTAGATCCCATTAAACATCCAGTTTTTGTAGTATAATCAATTTTTTATGATGCAATTATTTATGCAAGTGTCAATTTTACTAATTATTTGTCAAAATTGATAATTACAACAGGCAAAACTGCATATAATGTATTGTTGAAAAAACGCAGTTTATTCCAAGAATGATGTCTTATTCCAACTTCACATAATAGTGTGTTATAAGTAGTGTCTGAGAATACATCTTTGTCCTATATACAGATAAAACGTGAACAAAAATGGTCAAAATGTTAGTTTATTACCATAGAGAATTGTGTTAATATCATGGAATACAAGTGGATGACATATAATTATCTTTGAAGGGATGTCCTCAAAACATAAAGCAAAGTATGCATATGCTGGCCCTGTTAGCTTTGGCCTGTATTTAGTGGATCTTACAATGTCTAGTGTGAAGCAATGGCAACATCATATTGATGCAATTTAAGCAATCTATGTCTGATTTCTTCACATGACTTGCTTATGAAATATAATTTGTTTTGTATTATTAAATCTTAAGCAACAGTCGTGTTATTTCATTAAAGCTGGGCAAAGAATTACTTGGTACGATAACTTCATCATATGGCTTCTAACTGACCCAGCATGGTTCCATAAATGATTAGTAAATTAATACTAGGCTCCAGCTTATGACGAATCCATGAACATAATAGGAGCCACATTTTTGGAAAACTGGGCTTAATGCATGTGCATAAAGTGTCGTCCCACATTAGCCTGTGAAGTCCGCACATGCTATTCAGGGACAAACCTTTCATTTTTATAGAATCTTTTTTTGAAGAAGAAGGTCTCATCTAAACGAAAATCTAGTGTATCACGACACTTTTCACACATGCATTTAACCCAGTTTTCTCAGAACAAGGCTCATATGAGTAACTATACTGTACCTTTCTCCTCTTGATGGAGTCCAGTTTTACGAGCCAGTATGAGGCGATCCTGGGTTTGTGGAACTTCCAATTCTCATATAACTGTAAATGAGATTCAAAACCATTACCATGCATAGAATCTACATGAATAACTCTTCAATGATCATTTGATAACTGAATCAATGGATAACTGAGACAAAATGCTGGCTATCTTTGTCTCATTATATAAATATCTTAGAACACTTCATTTTGTTAGTAAAATGAAATGAGATCAGCATAAATAACCAAATGGTTTGTATACAATTGAAAAAAATTAACAGCCGTAGAAAACGAAGTAAAAAATATTGTAATAATGTCATAAATAAGAGAAAGATGAGTTAGAAGTTTTATAAAAACTTTTCAAATTCAAGTTTGAGAACTGATTACCTAGATTTGCTAATAAAAAATAAGTATTAGGCAGATTGTTACACTCCATTCTCAAAGACATTAGTCTCTAAATTCTATATGACACACTACAATGTTCATTATAATCCTATAAACTAAACACAAAGATTAGCTCTGAATGTTACTATGTTAAATAAACTCATTTCTAAAATGGATCAGGTCAATAAGTCTATCTTGGTGGTTATAAACATAACCAGTGCTATTTATATTGTTAACTTATTATTTGCAGGGCCATTACTGGTAACAGGTCATTGCTGATTATATAATCCCAAACAATCTATCCATGTGCTATTGAACTGTTTTTACAAACATTTGCAAGGTGTTGTTTTTTATTATTTCACACTTAACTTTAGTGTACTAAATACAACCAGAACATAATCACAATTTTACCAAACCCTATGTTTACCCTGATCATTATCTGAAACATAGTTTTAACAATTATCAACTTTTTGTTAGGACTGTAAATTTAACCTACCAAACTGTTCTCAAATACAGTTTATATGCAATAAAGCAGGTAAAACTGTACTTAAATCTTTTCTTTTCTTTCTAAGACTGATAATCAAGGACAATATTTTCTTTTAAAACTGTATAACTATAACATGCATCTCACTTCCTTTAACTGTTAAAGATGTAGAGAATTGCAAATTCAGGAAGGACCTTGATATGTTTCCTCAAAACTACTTAACCAGCTCAGGTAGGCCTTATAATTGGGCCTAGCTCTGGGAAAATAAGGCTTAACGCATGTGCGTAACGTGTCGTCACAGATTAGCCTCTGCAGTCCACACAGGCTCATCAGGGACTACACTTTTGCTTTTAAGGAATTTTTCGTTTAAATTGATCCCCGTTTTCCCGGAGCAAGGCTCAATAACAGAGGAACAGCTTTTTTTTTAAGGATCTGTAAAGTTAATATTCCATCCAGCATTAAGATCATTCAATACCTTATCCAGGATAATGTCAGCTTCTTGGTCGGATTTTCCGGGAAATTTGATCCTCATGTCATTCAACGCCTGCAAGGTGCGCTTTGTCAGTTCATCCTCCCGTTCTCGGATGATGTTTGTCAGAAATGAGTCATCCTGAAACCATGCCACACAGGTCATCGACACTGGAAGAGTGACTAGCTTAGTACATTTGTCCAATTTGTCAAAAGAACTGTATTACTATTAAAAGTGTCACAATTATTTGAAATAATATAATTATGAATTAATAAATTTAATTAAACTTTAATTTATCATTTGTGACCATTAATTTTCAATGAAGATACTAATTTCTATCTAATGTTAAAAAAGTGAATAGAGATTTTAGAGTGAAATTATTGTATCTCATAAAGAAATATGAAGAAATACATTAGTTTCCCGCTAAAACCTTTAAACAGTCTTTAGATTTATAACTTGGCAACTTGCAGCCAAATGCAACTAAATTTTATAAAATATCCATTTCTAACTTAGTATAAGATTTAAAGTTAATCATACAGCTATCGGATATGCCCAATTTGCTGAAACTATTGATGAAATATTGAAAGGTGACTTACCACATTTGACTTGTGAATGTGTGTAAACTTTTGACCTCCAGCCTGACGCGCCCTTGATCCCTGTCCAGCCGTGCCACTGACCGGCCTTCCAAGTTGACCTTGACCTTGGTTGACCCCAGAGTTTGGCCTTGACAAACTGCCTGTACGGTTGCTAACTCGACTGTTGACTGATCCTGGTCTAGACCTAAAAACAATAAATTAACCAAGATATAGTTCTATGTAAACTGAAGAACAAACTTATTAGCAAACTGGTCTGCACAGGCTAATCAGGGACGACACTTTCTGCTTTTATTGTATTTTTCTTTTAACGGAAGACTCTACTTGACAAAAATCCAGTTGAGTCGGAAAGTTTCATCCCTGATTAGCCTGTGCAATCTGGGACTTCACTTTAGGCACATATATTAAACCCCTTTTCACAGAGCACCGCCCACGGCTCATACATATTATAGAATATTCAACTAACCTAGGATAATGATGTCATTTACATTGTGAAACACATGCACAAACTAAACCCAGTTTGAATAAAGGAGAAAAATCCAGTGTGTAATTCATGCTAATTAAGTTCTATAGTATCAGGTTAACATTTGCAAGGTGTTAAAACATGATTAAAAAGGCTGAGTGTAAACAAGTTTAATCAAGTAAGAGCATTGAAGTTACTCAAAATAATGGTAAGAAGTGAATATTAATGAATGTCAACAAATGACTAGTGAAATAGTTAACACATTAACGATGATACCAAGTGTAACACTATGCCAAGTGTAAAACTTTCATCAATACTAACAAATGGTTACTAGAGCTACATGTATCAGTGAAGGACCCCCGCTTTGACCAATTTGTAGAACTGTGATAATTAGTTCTTTATTTATACCTTCAATCTCTAAGTATAGCCTTGAATCTGTAGTATGGCCAAGATATGCCCAACAATATTTAATTTAACTCCAGAACTTCTGGGGCATATTAGCTGATAATAAAACTCAAGACATGCTCAAAAACAGTATCTTAATGTTTAAGATAACTGAATGAACACTGTTAGACTCGAAGGGTGGAAAGGGGCACACAGGCCAAATTTAAGGTTATTCAAAAGATACAACTTCACAGGTCAATTGTCTGTTTGGCTAATTTTTAATTTGTCCAAGATAATAATTGATCACTAAAATGTAATGTTATTCTTTAAATATTGTTAAATAGCCGAAGGGAAATTGGGCTTAACTGAAGAAATACTGACCAATAATTGACCAGTCGCCAAATAAGCGATCGCTCCACCCACTAGTTTTGTTTACATAAAACGCTAATTCAATAACTCCGACACTCTTTGTTTGTCGGACCTTGTGGCCGCAATAAAATAAATCTGATTGATTGTTCCGTGAGTTTGATTGACAGCTAGCGAGTGGTCAATTGCAGCAAAGCAATAAATCTGCCCTCTTTGGAATGGTTCTAAAGGTATTATTGTGATAATATACAGGTTTTATTGAGCAAATATTACTTTTCTTTAAAAAGAAAATGACCCCATGAAGATCATTTCTGATATTAATTAGGAAACTTTGATCATTTTAATGACAATGTTTAACATTGAATATGTCATTTGTTTGCAAAGTCAGATTGCTGCCTTTGCCTTGCAATGCACATAAGTTTATACAAAGGAAAATATTGGTGCAAACACTTTAATCAACATTTCAAAATCACATGAGTTGATAAGAAATATGTGAGATAAAGTGTGGACACCTAGATAAAAATGGGGACACATACTGCTTTTATCATATAAACTGTTAGATAACTGAACTTTTTTGATTTCAGTAGTGACAAAGTATGTAATGTTCTTCAGTTTTGCATACAGTTCTAAACTTTTGATTTATACTTAAAACACTGTAATAAGTTGACAAAGATGGCCATCAATTTTGAGAGATCATTTCAGAAAGCATCTGATTTAATCTATGACTTCAGTTGCTTCTCATGCAAAGAGAACAATTTAAACACCGAGGCCGAGTTCTATTGTGAGAAATGTTGCAACTGCTTCTGTGGCAGATGTGTGGGAGCCCACAATCAACTATTCAAGAATCATGTCCCTGTAAACAGGGAAAATATGAAGGAGTGGCCAGTTGCCAAGACAACAGAAGGTGAAACAGAGCAATGTCAGAAGCACATGGGCAAGATATTGGAAGCTTTCTGCAAGGACCATAATGAGATGGTGTGTTCTGTCTGCCACATCTACAATCATAAGTAAGTACTTATTTTAATTGTACCTTATAACAAAGAAAGAGACATGTAATACAAAGTAAGTCTATTGTTGTTCATGATAATGCTTCATGGACAGAATAACAAACAGAAGACAGACATACAGCATGAAAGACAGACCTTCACATATTTACAATATACAATTATATTTGAACAGAAAATGCAGTACTGTGGTGCTCATAGCTGATGAAGTGAAAACTCTCCATCTGAAGGGACACTTCAATCAACTAACAGCAAACATCACAGAATTGGAAAGAGAAGTGATTGAAAAGAAAAATGACTTGGAGAAAAGCATGCAGTGTCTGCAGAAATCGTTTAAGACAAATGTAGAGGAAATAGAAACATTTAGAAAGAAAGTCAATGCAGACCTAGATCAGTTGGAGAGGAATACTGTCAAGGAGTTGGAGAATTTAAGGGCCACAGTAAAAGCATCCATTGAAACAGATATCAAAACCTGTAATAACCTCATTCAAAAGCTGAAAAGAAACGCAGCTTATATGAACAATATAGATAACAAAAGTGACACTGACAATTTCATTACATACAAAAAAGGTGTTGACCAGTCTATTCAGGCAAAATCAACTGTACAAGAAATGATTACCAAGCATAAGGTCATGTATATGTTCCAACCTGATTCAAGAATTGATGAGATTCTGTCCACTCTGTTAGGATTAGGAAAATTAATTGCACACCAAAAACAACCACAAACAAACAAAGACATTGTCTCCATGCAGGTAAAACCTAAATCAATCCAAGACTTGAGTTCACCCAGCAGGCCTGGCCATGGAAAACAAACAAGTGCTGCATACAAGTCAAGCTTGGTATACACGTCAAATCAACCCATCACAGTTCAGAAAAAGAAAAAGTATAATGCTAGATTAAAGATTGATAACTATGTGTGCCATATATCATGTATTTGCGAGACAGCTTCTGGACAAATCCTCATCACTGACTGTTGGAACATGAAGGTGAAGCTGCTGGATTCAACCTACAAGGTAGCGAACCACCTTGACTTCACTGATGCACCAGCATCGATGTGCAGTATTGATGGCAACACAGTGGCTATTGTTGTGGGTGATGATGAGGTTTACTTTATCTCAGTGACCAATGGTCAGCTGGTACCGGACAGGACACTGAAGCTTCAACATGCTTGTAAAGGTATTGCTCACCATCAGGGCATCATGTACATCACATCAGGTACAGCACTCTACCTTTACTATGTGGATGGGAGGCAATATATGGCAGGCAGAATATATGAGGATACAGGTAATTTGATTTCCTCCGATATTGTCAATTCTGCAAAATTCTTCTTCCGAGTTTTTTCTTTATTTAAATCATATACACCAATTTGTAAACAAATCACTTAATAAACTGTAAAGAAAAATATTATTTATATGAAGATCAATACCTGTACTGTCATAATTCAAATTGAAATTTATTTTCCGAACAAAAAAAACTAGAATGGTTACACGATTGACAAATATACGCCCACAATATGGCCTTGACACACAACTATGGCATCAACTTAAGACATTTTCTCAAAGTGACTGCTTTATTTTATGATGCGTGTGCTTCAATGTGTGATTATGCTCAAATATATGTTTCTAAAATAGTTTAACTATATCAAACGTTCGTACAATACTTTCCAGAAACCTTTTTATAGGGGTTTTAAGTAAAAAACAGGGACCATAACTTGACCATGTTAGGTGGTAAAACTGGACCTGTATTTCATTGTATGAAAACTGTATTGAAACAATTATTTAATGTTTACTAGTATTATGTTTATTTTTATATGGTTGAATAAAACATTGACACTCTCACAGCTTCCTTAGGATTGACAGTCACATCCTGCGCAGTGAGTCCAGATGGAGACAGGATATATGTGGCAAACGAGGACAGTCACCAGCTGGTCACACTGTCCAGGGATGGCACAGTGATCTCCACACTGTCTGACCCTCAACTGGACTGGAGACAAGTCTTGCCAGGCCTGCATGTGACAGACTCGGGACAAGTGCTGGTGTGTGGAGGCTTCTCAAAAACAATCCTTCAGGTAGACCAAGATGGGAGACAGAGACTGTCAGAGGTGGTAACAGCAAAGGATGGTGTTAGGGCACCATCATCTGTCTACTACAGTCAATGCACAAGCAAACTAATTGTAGGAATGTCACACAATAACCACATACTTGTGTTTGCAACTCAGTGACTGTCAAATGTAAATGCTTATAACAATTAAATGTACATAGTTTTAACATATTTTGCATGTGAAGGTACACTGTTGTCATTTTACCTGTTCAAAGTTCAAACTGGTAACAATAAGAATAATATACTGTCAAAATGGAGCAGTAATTTACCACCATTAACAATTTATTGATTGTTTGTCATTTTTGGAGTATGATGGTTCATTGTGGTTGCTTGATGGTACTTGGCCATGTAATATGTTTATTGTTGTATTATTTAGGTTTAAAAAAAATATATAAAAATATTTCATTCGAAAAATTGTAATCACTAAATGTTATTTGGTAACTTTTGAAGGTAACATTTCAATAAATTCAGACCATTGTGCGAATTAAAGATTGCATGTTTTGTTTTTTATGACATTGGTGTATATTCTGCAGTTTGTGTCTTTTTTATATCATGATATACGCGCAATATTTATCAGATATTTATATAAAATAATTTGTGTAGTGTGTGGTTCAGATGTGAATATTGAGACATCCACATTATAGTATTGTGTGTCAGTAATATGGAATGACATAGTGTTTGGGGAGTGTAACCCATAAAAGTAGGTGTGTTAAAATAGTCTCCCTTGTGACTGCATTTGAGAATCCTTCAATTGTGTTTCGTGTTATGGTTTGGATGTCATGATTATTAAACATTGTATCATTATACATTATTGATTAAACATTACAGAATATATATCTGTATATAATTTATGTAATGTTTTTATGATTTTAATTAAATTTAAATATATTTACAATGAAATTGATGAGCTATTCTTACTTCTAGGGACACATGTACTATATCGGATTACAGATCAAAATGTTTTTTGTGAAATGTGAATGACAATATTATCTTGTTCTGGTCAAATGTTCTATTATCTCGTCCCGGTCAAATGTCATAAACCAAGAGAATTATCATGAGTGTCCCATTGTGGCCCCCACAAATTATGGCATGCTTGACTAAAAAACTGGTCACAGTTATCGGCATGTGACAGTAGCTTTATGTTATTACTCTGAAGACATTTGTTATGATTCAACTGAATATCTGTAGTTGTAACGCAGATTGTGAGTTGTTGCAGACAAATCTTAACCCATGCTGATGCCATCAAATGAGTGAGTAGTTAAGCTTGAACAAAGTGATTAATAGACAAGCAAGAAAGTGCTGCAGTTTGACCTTTGACCTCTAGGAAGGACCGTGACTTTGAAAATAACCAGCAATTGCCAGCAACACACCATTTTGTATGTAAACATTTGTGAACATCCATTTTTAAATCCTTCCATGCCTTTGGAAGTACAAAAGTGTCTATTCTTATTTAACAATAAAGTGCTGCATTTACCTTTGATATCAAAGTAATACTTTGACCTTCAAGGCAGCAACGTGGTTCTTGTGCCAAAACCACTGTCTTTTATAGGTTAATGTTATTTTTTTTAATTTTCGTTTATAAATTAGGAAGTAAGAGCACAGATTTGCTCTATTTTGAAAATAAAGTGTCTATTTTTTTCCTTTAAGTATGACCTTGACCTCAGAAGTAGCCATTTCTATCTTGCGCATTTATGAGTAACAACAAGTGACTTATAGCAAAGGTGAACACAAGTGAAAAGGAGTTAAATGCAATTTCATGGGTAAAAGTGAACTGTAGTACTTGGTGACTTTCCCGGTCAATCTTAAATTGTTTCGGTACAAGTAAAGGCCTTAATTCAACTAAATTCATACATGGAATTATAGTATTAAGTAATTTGTGGGTAAACAAGCACATTGAAGTTACAAGTGACTTGAAGGCTAATCAAATGAATTGTGGTAAAAGGCGACCTGTATAAGGAACGAACAAGTCGGGACGAACAAGTAATTTGTAGAGAAGATTGACAGAAGGGGTAATACAAATGACTTGTGATAAAAAATGATTTGTTAGAAGAGGTGAACAAGAGGTGAAGAGTGACTTGAGGGGTAAAACAAGCTACTCGTGGTTATGAGTGACCTGTAGGAAGTGTTGAAGACTGACTTGAGGTATAAGCAATGTTGCCAGAGATAACAAATGACATGTTGAAAAGAGGAGCTTGTAGCTAGGGGTTAGCAAGCAATAAGAAGTAAAGAATGACCTATATTCAGAGTATTCACTGACCTGTTAACTATTGCGTTCCTGTAGGGTGAGCCTGGAGGACTGATGGATTCACTCATCTCTTCCATCTCCTCATCCTCCTTGTCAGTACTGGGCACCACGTCAGACGATGGCATGCTCACAAGGGGCTGTGCGGAACATAAACAATCTTTCAGCACCCCAACAGTTTGGAATAAGCACTTTGACACTTTTGTGTTACCTTAAGAAATCAATTTTAATTGAAGACCTTTCTTACTAGATTCAAGCTTTAAAGGCTTCATATTCAACCCTAAGATACTTATGAGCAGCAAACAGCATAAAACCAGAATAGACTGCGAGTTACTCAGAGGCTGTTCTGGTTGCATATAGCCATTTTAACTTTGGAATATCAGATGTTATGAGCATTAGAATTAATTCCTGGACAGCCATATTATAAGAATAAAGAAACCTCTTCATAGATGCTTTAATCATTTTCAATTCAAATCTGCATAATCATCAGACATAAATATTATAGTCTACTGCTTAATCTTTTTCATACACAAGAGTATTAACATGATGTTTGTAGTTTTTAATGAATGGATATTAATCCTTAGGAATTTCTATACATATTTATATGAATTACATATTAATAAATTTAGTTTAACTTTCATGTTCATACATAATCAGTTAAAACTGCATTTTCATGTTATAAAGTTTAAACTACATATTCATATAAATACTTTAAACTGAATAGTAATATATATATATAGATTCGAAACTAAATATTATTATATATAGTTCAAACTACAAACTAATATATATATATATATAGATTTGAAAGTACATATTCATAAATCTACATATTCAAATACAAAGTTTAAACTAAAAATTTGTATATGTAGATAAAACTTAATATTCACTTCATACCCAAATATACAGTTTTTACTTATAATTTAAATACATAATAGATACAAATAAATATTCAGGTATGAGTGTTTTTGAGGCCTCAAGCTCCACATACCTTAGGACCCCTGGCCGGGCCCCTCTTGCCGTCAATCAAGGACATGCGGCCCTGTTGTTCGTCCACCTCACATTCAGCTATCATGTCCAGAATGTCTGACTCCTGATAGAATGAGATTTAGTGTTGTTATTCACAAACTTGTATTGTCTATATCATCATTACAATACCTCTCATGGCATACCTCTCAAGTACATATAAGTTGGAATTATACAGTTTCACATAAAATAATATAAGACAGATAAATAACCTTTACATACTTTTGTTCGCATTAAACTCATTATTAAATTCTTAAAATAACTTTAAATTGTCATTTATACATTTTCACATTATGTTCATTACAAAATGCAATCCCTTTTAAACTTTAATCTACTGCGGGAAGAAATAAAGTACGCAGCGCAGGTTTATCCCTTCAACACTCACCTTAAACCCATTTTTTTTTTTCACATGAAAAGCTTCATTTTATATGAGCCACTCTCTCGAAAAAAATTGGGCTTAATACATGTGCTTAAAGTGTTGTCCGAGATAGACGCAAACTGCAGGAACGAAACTTTCCGTCTAAAACAGATTTTCTCTAAGAAGGGACTTCCTTTAAACAAAAAATACCATAAAAGCAGAGACTGTCAACTCTAATTAGCCTGTTCGGACTGCACAGGCTAATCGGGGACAACACTTTACGCAAATGCATTAAGCCCAGTTTTCCTGGCACTCAGCTTTCATGTTCTGTGCATACCTTCAACTTGTTATTATACGTTATCTGTATCTCCTTGTGCATAGAGGGGGCCCTGCCGGCCATGAAAGTGGTGAATGCGGTCTCCAGGAGGTGAATGTAGCGCTCCTGGCGTGCCTTGTCGTCCGTCGGGAAGATGCGGATGAAGCGGCCGCGATTCCGGTTCTCGTATTCCTCTCTTATGCCTGCCTTCTTCACCCTCTGTAGAAGATCTTTCTGAAAAGGGTCGAGTATACGATGTAATTTGTCTTAGAATTTTCTGGAAGTAATCATTTTATTACAGTTCCACGCAATGAATGTGTTGGGGGCAAACTTTAGCTAGACAAATTCAAGTTTGCCAAAAACTTAATTTCACTTTCCTTTAATGCACTAATAGTAGTGCTTGTCTTAAATTGTGCAATAAAAGCACAAAGCCTTCTTCTTGAGTTATTTGCTGCACAATATTTTTTTTACTTTTTTTAAAGACCATAACTCAAGTACTAAAGTCCAATCCACTGAACATCTAAATTAAGTTCATTTGAGCCGAGCTTTGGGTGAACTGGGCTAATTGCATGTTTATAGTGTGTTGTCTCAGATAAGCCTTTGCAGTCGGCACAGGCGTATCAGGGACTGCACTTTCTTGTTTTATGTTTTAAGTTTTCATTTACAGGAGGTCCCTTCTTAACAAAAATCCAGTGTAGATGGGAATTGGCAAGTCTGGGACGACACTTTGCGTACATGCATTTAGCCCCTTTTTTCCAAGAATGCGACTCAGATTTACACTTCCCTAAAGTTTCATTATTATAACATAGACAATGTCCACAAATGTGTTGAGACATTATTCCAAAAATAATTTCATGAAATAAAATAAAGATAAGAAAAAAAAAGATTTGCAACGATGTAAAATAATATAAGGACCCGAAAGTCGTCAAGGGTTGGATAGATAGAGCTACAGTGATAAACATACAGAAATACCCCCCCCCCCCCTTTGATGAGGGGGGAGGAAATTAGGAAGGTTGGCATACTAAATCTTCATGAGGATAACAGATCATGCCAGGAATGTTACCAAGGACCACACACTTGCGTACCAGGTCTTTTTTTCCTAAGAGAATGGCCATGTTATACAATTTTGAGAAGTTCGCGAATCAAATTTTCACAATTTTGAAAAGTTCCTGACTCAAATTTTCACCATTTTACCAGGTCATGAATCATTTTTCACAAACATGAAAAGTTTGCAACTATTTTTTTCACTACTTTGAAAAGTGCCCAACTTATCATTTCACATAATGAGGGGCCAACGGCCGCTTTACGAGGACGGGAAATAAATCCCTGCTTACCAGTTCTTCTTTGCGCCGCTCGATGCTTGCCCGTTGTCTCTCATACTCTGACATGTTGACGTCCTCGCCTGCACGTTTGGTCGGACGGAACAGTCGCTTCTGTGCCTCCATCTTCTGGGCGTTCATGTTCTTCTTCTTGTCAGTCATTCTTGCAATCAGACAGCAATCAATATGATAGAGCCGAATTACGGGAAAACTGGGCTTAAGGCATGTCCATAAAGTGTCGTCACAGATTAGCCTGTACAGTCTGCAAACACTGATCAGGGTCCACACTCTCCGTCTAGACTGGATTTTTGTTTCAAAGAGACTTTCTTTAAACAAAAAAATTCCATACAAGCCTAAAGACTGCACATGCTAATCTGTGATGAAACTTTATGCACATGCATTAACTAAGTTAAATTAAGCACAGTTTTCCCAGAGCGTGGCTCAAATGATCAGAAACCAAAAATATTAACACTTTGCATGCTGGGAAATTTGTCGTCTGCTAAAATGTCGTCTGCTGAATTTCTAAAATTAGCATTTTCTTCGATTTTTATTGAAAGAATACTATCAGAATAGCAAACAGTTTTGATCCTGATGAGACGCCACGTTCTGTGGCGTCTCATCTGGATCCAAACTGTTTGAAAAGGCCTTCAAAATCTGGTTCCAGCGCTAAAAGGGTTAAATTGATTATTGAGAAATGAATCAATCAGAAAACTATCAATCAATTAGAATCAACTACATTGTCATAATAAAAGACACTTTTCATCAAGCGTGTAAGCACATTATTATTGTTACTCATTCTATCCATCAATTAGAAATAAATCTATCAAAAAAAAAAATCTTAACTGTTCTGCCATGTTTTTTTAACACTGCTTAAACTCAACAACATGCACATTTTTTTTATTTATTTACTTTTGTAAAGCGGTAAGATCACTTTGGAATATAAATGTCTATACTAAGATTAGTCAAAATGTTTTGGCAAAAAAAAATCAACCAGTCTTACTTGATATTAAGCAATCTTAGTGTATCCTCAATCAAGGCTGACTTTATGTCAAAGTCAATCTTTTCGTCGGTTCCAAAACTGGGCGATCGATTTATCTGAAAATTGAAATTAAAAAAAAATATAATATATATCTGTAAGTGTTGTGTAAAATTCATTACTTGGTAAATCATAGAAATTCAATTAAAATCTTTTTTAATGATATGAAGTTATTTTATTAGTATTAGCAGTAGTAGTAGTATATTTATTAATAGTGGAAAAGATATATTTTATACAAAATGGGAGCAGGAAAATAATTATTGTCAATGACAAAAGACCTTCACATAATGTATAATAATCCATTTTATTAGCTATAAACAAATGTTTTAATGCTGTTAGCTGCTCATTGGTACCAAGGATTGGAAATGAAGCCTTAAACATTTTAATCTATTAAAAAAAGCCTATAATTACATTAAATTTGTCAATGGACTTCAAAGGGGTACAAAAGCGCATCTGAGTCGTAAAGGGATAACCAACCAGTGACACAAAAGAGTAAGGAGGTTACCTCTAGAAGCCATGGTCTCATTTTCCTGTCAATCATCACGTCAAAACCTAGCACCTCGAAACACACCGAGTCACTACAAGATGAGGCTCCAGGCCTGCACATCCTGTACGCGTGCAAGATATGTGGCTCAGCCACAATCATCGTCTTTACGATCATGTCACTAATGTTTCTCCATAGCAACGAGACGTCGTAGTCGTTCCTGCGAAGATGTTCGTTGAGGGATTTTATGGATCGCTTGCTACCAGAATCCATGCTGGTCCCTTTCTCGTAGAATTCATTGTGTTTATTTACAGAATAGTTTGTTAAATGCATATAAAGATGATTCTGAAACAGAAAAAATTTGAATGTTTATGTAGCTGAAACTATGGAGAAATGAATTTGAGCCTCACTCTGGGATAACCAGGCTTAACCCTTTGCATGCTGGGAAATTTGTCGTCTGCTAAAATGTTAAATTTCTAAAATTAGCATTTTCTTCGATTTTTTTTCAAAGAATACTATCAGAATAGCAAACAGTTTGGATCCTGATGAGACGCCACGTTCTGTGGCGTCTCATCTGGATCCAAACTGTTTGCAACGGCCTTCAAAATCCGGTTCCAGCGCTCAAAGGGTTAATGGATGTGAGTTTAATGTTGTCCCAGATTAACCTTTGCAAAATAAATCAGGGACGACACTTTTTGCTGTTCTTGTATTTTTCATTTAAAGGAAGTATATTCTTAGCAAAAAACCAGTAAAGGCGGCAAGTGTCGTCCCTTTTTAACCTATGCAGACCGCACAGGATAATCTGGAGCAACACTTTAAGCAAATGCATTTAGCTCCGTTTTCCGAAAGAGAGGCTCAATTTGAATGTTTATGTAGCTGAAACAATGATCAAATTAATTTAAATTTTAATATGACACATTCAGGCATTATACATATACGAATATTCTGTAGCAGTTAAAGTGACAAATTTGTCAAAAAATGATGCAACTTTTATCAGAAAATACTTTGATTTAACTGTGAGGAGTCATATAATAGTCTACAATTCACTCTTTTATTTGACAGAAAAAGGTTTTGTTGATTTCGAGGCCAATTTAGCAAATCATAAACTAAACAGCCTCTTATTTAAACACACTTTCACAGCAAACATCACTTGAAGTCACAACACAGCAAAATAAGAAGTATTTTGCATTACTGTCTAACTCATTAAATCATCTGTATCACACTTACAATGTTATTTTCAGCTGGTGGCAGGTATTTCTCGGTACTCATTCTTACGAGCCCATCGTTGAACAAGAACAAGCGCAGGGGGTCACATGATGAGACAAGCACGTAGATACGAAGGTCAAACTTGTACCCGTCCAGCAATAACGGCTTATCCATGTACTCTTGGACAATGAAATTCTCTGTAGTCGGGATTTTGTCGATGTTACGACACAGAGAGATTCTGAAAAATAAATGGGCACAATTATTTCAAGTATTTAAAAAGTTTTACAAATCCTGTCATTTGTTTCAGTTTTATTTAATATATTTACGTAACTCAGTTTTTCTACAAACAGCATACTTAACATGACAATAATAGGTATAAGGAAAAATTTGTATGTGCAATGTAGTAAAAAAAATAATACAAGAAACATGGCAACTCCAAAACATCCCATTTTCAACATACATCTTAATTTACTTTGTGTGTTGTTACACGCTAGGTCTGCATGTTAGCAACCAACACACACAATTTCAGTGCAAAACCTCTATAGCAACACAAGTTTATTGAGCATAAACCGTTTTTCTGTTTTTATTGACAGTGACCTTTACACTGATCTAACTTTGGTGCCAAAATGCAATCCCGAGCTAGGCCTGCATGGAAGTTCCAAAGAACAAAACAACAGCACAATACTTCCATCAAAACCTAAATCATTGAGAGAAAACCCTTTTTTCTTTTTCTAGTAACAGTGACCTTAACCCAAAATGTCCCAAATGCAATCCCAAGCTAAGACTCCATTAAAGCTTATGACATCCAGAGTTTTATCAAGAATTCTTTGGAGATGTAAGCATAACCCTTTTCAACTCAGAAGCGAAGTGGAAATGGCTATATGCAACTCACTCGCAGGCTGCTCTGTTTTATGATGTTTATTGCTTATCAGTATCTTAGGGTTGGAAATGAAATCTTTAAAACTTGAATCTAGTATAAAAATATCTAGAATTTAACTTGATTTCCTAAGGGACTACAAACACATCAAATTGGGTATCTGCGTGGTAAAGGGTTATCTAAACTTACCCGTGCCCCTGAGCCCCATTGGAAGGCTTGATGATGAAGGTCTTGTTTTTCTTGTGTGCCTTCAAGTCCTTCATGTAGTTCTGAATGGCGTTGAAGTCTGCTGGCAGTATCCAGGTACGAGGGCAGAAGTTGTACTCATCAGGGGACGCCTTCGCCATTCTGAATAAGAACAGTTTAAAATGGCTGTGCAGGATTTTATTAAAAGTTCATGAATATTTGGGGATTTGAGTTAATTCAAAAGTAGAAGTGAAATATAAATAGTAAAAATATTTGAGCTTAAGCTTAAAAAAGAAGCCAGGTGTTCTTAAAAATGAGCCGCGCTCTCGGAAAATGGGGCTGAATGCATGTAAGTAAATTGTCGTCCCAGAGAGTCTGTGCACTCCACATTTATTGAGTTGTTCGTATAAATTAGTTCTCTTCTTAATGAAAAATTCCAGTGTAGGCAGAAAGTTTCGTGTATATATATTCATATAAATATATATATTTTGCTTATATAATATGCTTAGCATGACGACACCTTTCGACTAGACCAGATTTTCATTTAATAGAAAATTCCTTTTAATAAAAAAATCCATAAAAGCAAAAGGTGTCGTCCCTGATTAGCCTGTGCCGACTTCACATGCTTATCTGGGACGAAACTTAAGGCTTGTGTGAAAAACCCGGTTTTCCCAGAGCGAGGATCAACATTTTCTACTCAACGCCAGACTGACACATCACACGTACTTCATCATGTTCCTGGCGAGGCTGTCCTTCCTGGTGACCTCGCCCATGCCCGCGTAGTGGTTGATGCGCTGATAGGGCTTCAGGTCTGATATCCGCTCAGAGGACACAAACGTGTCATTCCAGATCAGAAACCTTAAACAAGCCGTGAGAACTACAAACAAATGTTTAATAAAACTATTCAAAATGTAAACTTAAGAAAGGTTAACATTGCGAGTGAAACATCACTGTTCTGTACACTGATCCTCCATGCATCTGTTTGCTTCACACTGCTGCCTCTACAGTGCGTATGCATGAATTAGGCGTAATCTTCCGGACAGTCCATACACCGATGATATATGGAACAAGAAATGTGTCCACAGGACACGGATGCCCCCAACTGTAACTTTGTCACTACATAAAAGTATAACTGTGTAAATGTTTTTGAGAAATACAGCGCCTACATTTTATTAAACTATTAGTTTGCTGCATAACAGGTGTTCAATATTTAAATTTTGTTGTTTGTTACATATGTCATCTGCTGCAGTTTGTAGATTATTTTTTCGCTGTTAACAATAACTATCGTGTTTTCTATATATCACCCTCTTTATTTTTTCATATTTTTTACATTTTCAGAATTAACATACTGCTTTGGAGTAGACAAAAAGAGATAGAGAAGAAACAATAGGAGCACTGCTTACTTGATGATCAAAGTAGTCAGAAAATTGTATGTTTCTCTGGTGCAGAAAACTTTTAAGTTCGCACAATATGTGTCAATATCTGCTGAATACCGCTTAAGGCAGTGCTTGGGGCGAAAGTAGCGTTGTACTTCCATGGCTGCTCCTGAATATCCTCAATGAAACCGGTCTTCAACTTTCACAATCTGAATAATTATACTTGTTTTCAATCTGAATTATTTATTTACAGTAAATATATGTACTTCACATGTGTATATTGGCAACACATGATGTTACCCAATCATGATCACTGTAATAACAGGGCACTACTTTGNATGAAAAGCGTGATACTCCTTTTTGGTTCTGCTACTATTTCAATAAGATTAAAATATGCGAAATATGTATGTAATTTGTTTATTATTTTGCTAATGAATAATTTCGGATTATGATTAAAACATGTAGAACAGAATTGTGGAAAAACATGGATGGAATATTTTGACAATGTTTAGAAGTGCTTTTGCCGTTATAAAAAGTTTGGAATGTATTCTCGTAGGCGTATATGTACCTGATGTTGCGAGATGTAAATGGGTTTATTAAGTATGACCCATTGCACTGTCTCCCTGCAACCTGGTTGGGTGGAGATCCGCTGTATGTAATAAACTGTTCGGTGGATTCAGGAAGCAAATCTGATAATGGGAAGTTTACTATTTCCGTACATGAGTCTAGAAATTTGGAAAGAATAACAAAATAAGATAACAGCGAAGATTTGCGATGAATGTGTGTATTATTTTGGTTTGTACCTGTGGCACGGTTTTATAATAAACATGCAAAGTTTTTGCAATTGAATTATTTTCCAAAATGTTTAACTAGAATATACGATTGACCTGTATTTTCTACGTGTCGTATATGAGCATCTTGTTATTAAGGTTGTTAAACAATTTTAACCCTTAATTGTTTTAATATTTGTATAATCGCATCGTTTTATGGTTTGATATTCCAAATAGTAATAATGTAAATAGTCAAATTGAACAAGTTTAATAATGCATGAACAAAGACGTATTTGTAATTGTAAAAGCTCCATTAATACTCAAAAATCAACGAAAATTCCGTACAATATTTCGTAAAAAAAAAGTAACCCAATAAAACATCAGTGTTCCTTATAGCAATAGCAAAAATCTCAACGCCAGATGTGGTCTCGTAAAAATGGATGTTTGTAGATACCAAATGCTTGTTTTTATTGTTTCGTGGCATAAACAATTCCATTTTAATTTCCCGCGACGATATCTATTCATACGAAACACGAACACTTACATGTTACCGTTTTAATGTTCGTATGTCGTATGAATAAATATCAGTGCGGGAAATAAAAATGGAATTTATTGTGACACAAACAATTAAAAACAAGCATTTTGTAACTACCAAAATCTATGTTACCAGAACACATCTGGCTTTAAAAGTTTGGTTATTGCTATGAGGAACATTGATTAATTATTTGGTAACTTTATTTAACAAAATACTTTACGAAATTTCCGTCGATTTTTGAGTATTAATGGGGCTAATAATTTAACTAATACTAATACATTTATAATAATTGAACGGTTGGAAAAAGGCTTACACCTTAGTTTTCGTTAGCCACGAGCTAGTGGTTGAAAAAGGCAAATGGTTATTATGCGACATGATTAATAACTAAAACTAACAAAATGCATTTAATAAAAACACACACGCGAAATGAATAGTATAAATAAAATAACACAAGTAACTGTCAATCTTGATTGACCTTTATTTACCTGGTTTGTCAATTACGACAAAAACTTTCCTGTAACGTATTCAACGCTTCATTGTCGTGTTCGCCTGTCTGAAAACATTCAATACATATGAAACGCAAATGATCTTGTTGAATTAGTCGACATTGTGTATAACTTAATTGTTAGATCTTAATACGTTTATTCGTTATTGCACATTTTCCACATTGGTGCTCGTGATCAAAGATTTACGCCGACATTTTGAATTGATACTCCATATAATCGATTGCCGTTACCTATCTAAGCCTTGACGGAATCCTAACCGTTAAAAATACCGCCGAAATTGCTATTCATCGGGGGCTCACTTGAGCCTCAGTGTGATTTGCATAAAGATCGGTATTGTACGCCATGAAGTGAACCTGTAGTAAATACATGCGATTGTTTGTAATGTTTATGTAGAGGCAAACGCCTGAATGAGCAACTACATTCGCTGTTATATACTTATACAATACGTACGTTTCGTGATGTAACCATCGTATTCAAGAACATCTTTAAAATTTCGCATTCTTAAACCAACATATAAATATGTAAGACGAATAATACAAACAAAATATGAACAATCTGTATCAAGTAATATAAATCAAATAGTGTTTACTTTAATGAAATATATAGCAAACACGTTTAAGTTAATAGCGACGTGATAACTAAATATGCTGTAAAATTGAATTATTCTCAACACGAACATAATTCGTATACTAACATGTGCTTATGCTAAAACCGTGTTATTTTATATATATTGTTGTTCTTTTGATTGTCAATATGTTCATGGAATTTCAAATATGCGATTGTGTGTTACTAAGTTTTTTCATCGTATGTATCTGTGATCAATAACCACACCAGTGTGGTGATGGGAAATGTTTCATATAGACTTGCATCAAGATATGTCCATATTATTCCAATTGCGTCAAATGTAACCCAATGAAATCCGCATGGTCCTCGTTTCCTATATTTATGCATTTGTATAATTAAATATATGCGAAATTATAGTCGTTAATGATAACGTCATTTGTTATAAGGGCAAACATATTAAAATTGCTCCATGGTGCTCATAAGCGTCAGCTGATTGCCAGTTATACGGACTTAAATTACATTTGAAATACATGGCTGAATCTGCACATAGTGGTTATTAATTATTTATGAATTATAAATGAATTGCAAAACTGACTAACCTAACCGATCAATTCATTCTTTTGCTTCAAATGTTCTCATTAGTGGGTTTCTTACACTCTTTATCGAAGACCTACACTTACATCATTAGAGCCCATAAAACATGTCAATAACGGGTCCACATTAATAATAGACTAAGTACTTCTTAACTAAATTATACTGTTTACATGTATACACTGACAGGGTCCTCTATACAATGAAACGATACTGGTTTAACCCCATTGTATCTATTATAATACGCTAATAACATGTCTTACGACGCGCTGTTAAAAGATGTTTTAATAAATGTATTTACAAATTGTACAAAACTTCATAAACATAACGAAATAATGCCCACATAGATCCGGATCATCATTTATATAATAGCATCAAACAATTTGGCATGCTTAAAAGAAACCAAAGCATATTGCAATATATCTTCACATACGTACTATTGATACTTAAAATATACATGTATGATTTGTTTTGGCTTAGCAAGAAATGTGGTTGCATTGTACCAAATAAATTAAGTATTATGATGAGTTAAACAATATATCTAAGTAATAGTAATAAACCACTTCACAAAAACATAAGCACATCTTGAGCAAACTATTTTGCCTACAATAATATATTTAACCTTTTACGTGACCCGATATATAAGCTTACGCTTTTTTCTAGAATCTATATGAGCCGTTGGTAACATGCAAATCCACTTCTTTTACATGTGCAACAGTCCGTTATAAGCGGCATGATAACATAAGCTGTTTTGAACAATTTCAAGATTGAATCAAGTATATTATCAGAAACGCATTGTTGTTACAATTTCAAGTGCTGTAGTTGGACATTTGGCCACACAATATAACATGAACCGTTAAGAAAGATAGCTGCTTCTTACATGCGAGATACTGACCCTTAATTTGCTAGTCGGTGTTTTGTGTTCGATTTTAGCGACGTAATATGGCATTGACATTACAACAATCTGTTTTCATCTTGTGTATAACGCACACTTACTTAAATAGACAAAGATTAGTGACAAGTTATTTGAAATCATTGAAAGTGCCAACACGTATTTACACTTAAAGCAGACACAAAAGAATTAACGGTCATTTAAGATATGATATGGATACAGTTTTTCAAAATACATAGTGTGCATGCGCAAAGAGACGCGTACGTTTTATTCATTCTTATTTAAAAAAAAAAATGGAATAATATTCAAGTGTGTTTGTTTGGTATGCGTGTTGCTGTGTTTAAATGCGATGTTTTTATGTGGCGTTTTGTTTGAAAACAATTATAGAGAAGGGTTACCCTCGCGAAAGTATCAAATACACAGTTTCCGTATTTACTTCAAATTTCCCCTAATATATACGCACATGAATGCGTTTAAAAAGTTGACACAGACGTTACACTTATCGTCAATGATTTGACTCAAACTAAATTACTTTAACAGACATTACTTTAACAGGCAATCGAATGTATCTCCCAGATACGTATCCATCGATAGCAAATTCAATCAAGCTGAATGATTCCATTGCTGTTAACTACCATATAAACGTCACCGATGTCACTGCCTTCTCTCAATTAAGCTGAGCTTATCGCATTCGTAGAAGGGATGCATTTCTGTATCAAACATGGATTTTCAGCGCTTCCAACCAACACGAAATTCTGTGCAAATGACATCTGTCACAATCTTAAAACGTTTTAAAAAAGCTTAATAATATACAATACTGACTACATATGAATAATATGGATATATTCCACTGAAGAACATATAGACACCGAAATAAATATGCTAGTTGAGACCAATGAATGATACAAATATGTAGGAAAATATAATGAGCTAGTAACTGGTTAAATAATATTCCGTTTTTCATTCACGAGTAAAATATTGGGAAGTGTGTACATGCATCTTGTTTGGCGGAAAATATTCGATGATCGAACTTGAAATTGTTTTTTGTTCATAAGATTCTAAATATACCGACCATGTCAATGCATTGAAATTGTTTCCAGTTATAAAAAAAGTATTTACAAGTTCGGGTGAGTTTTATTTTGCCTTCCGATTTTTGATAACGAAACATTCACTGTTGCAAACCTTTTATGTTATTTTTTCAGCCAATCTTCTATCTAGAACTAATACTGCTTCACCTTAAATTGAAGCGATTAGCAAACCAACCTATACATACTCTACAATTTATCTCCATGAAAAGTTATTTTAACTTCTTGGTTTATGGTGTTTTCAGAGGTGCTTTCAATCTTAAAAAGTACTTCTACATATTTTGTTTTTGAAACGTGAAATGATAATTGATCCTTAAATTGGTCCCCATGGGGACTTCAAAAAGCATTTTAGCACACTATTTGACATCGACAACACCACATAAAATTGATTGAAGCATTTTATTTAAAAAATTAAATAAAGAAAACCAATCACCATTTATCTTTGTTGGATACTCTTTGATTGATAAGCAATATATATACATATATTTAAAAGATTTTGTTCACTCATGTGTGTTCCATTAGTTTCCAATGATGTTAGTGATATTTTTAATGTTAATAAATCCTTAATTTGCATGTTGGATATTTAAGCCGCTGTACGATCTGCGGTTGTTATTTCTAATTCGAAAATCCGAAAATTAAACACATTATAATTGTTATAAAATTGTTACATAACACTCTCACAACAATGATTGATCGGTTTTCCTAGTTTACGCTGCGTTAACAATTCAATACAATGTCGAATCAGATTTATGAAATTATGATGAATGATGTTTAGTCAGACTACCGTTAGATAAATTGGTAGTCCCTGTACATGACTGACAAATTGTGTTCATTTTATCCAGTGCTTTGGTTGCCTTTGTATTCCATTAGTAATATTTCAAACCAGGGCATTTGCTTTTAAACAATGTTAATTAAATTTGCTTCAAACTTTTTGTCTGCCGGTTTATAAGTTCACGGCATTAACTTACGACCGACGGCGAGAATCAAAATACAGAGACTGTCATGTCCGACGGCAGTGTAGGGAGTGTTTATTCTCCGTNACAGTAAAAAGCAGCTTTAACAAAAGGTTGTGGCATATTCAAAATTGAGTTGATGGCCAATGTTGATTATTGCTATAATAACTAAGGATTTGTTGCAACACTGCTTGTTACCAAATAAAACCTTTAAAGTTATTTAAGTAGACAAAAAAGTGTTCAAGATCAATAAAAACATGGCATTGAATAACTTTCGACTGGATAAGCATTATCTATTGAAAACATGCAGTGTGTCATAATCACAGTTTAAAAAAGAATTATACCAAATCCAGTTAATACAATCAATAAAATAAACATAGAGGAGAATTTTGTTTTCAATTTTATTGTATTTTGAGCTCATAAAATGTTAATTAACCACCTAACCTGACGGCCAATACATAGCAAAAATCCTGTCCACTCATTTCATAATATCAATCAATCAAAATCATTAGGTTCCTGAGGCAGAACTTGTTCCATTGTAGCACCATAAAGTAATTTGTTAATTGAAACTTTTACAACAAATAACTGCCACATACTACATAAATTAATTTACCAAACAAACTCAGTCATGCAAAACATAACAATGTTAAGATATATGCACTTAAACCTTTTCATTATGTTTGAATAGCTCTCAAACAATACCATTGATATATTGTTTCACTTTAAGTACAGAATGTCATTAGAATCAAATTTAATTGACTATTGTATAGTTCATTGCCACAAGTTTTACAATACCATGTAAGCAAGTGAAAGTAATATTCCTTTACAACCATGTCACCTCAATCTTTATGAAGCCTGTACAAACTAGAGATTGTTTAATGCAGTTTTACTATTATCCACCGCTACCCACGCCAAGTGCCGGATTAGCACCTTGGAAGCCCATAGGCAGTGAACCATTTTAGGCCCAGGCCCCTAGTGGGCCCAGGCCCCTAGTGGGCCTAGAACGCAAGTGCCCAGTCGATTTCACTGGTTTAAATTAGCCTTCATGTGCCAAGGCTCAAAGACACGTGACCATGTCCTTTATGAGTATAAATGTCATTATAATACTGTAATGCCAATACGAAAGTATACTTATTTAAAATTAAAAATCTAAGAAAACTGTAGTCTGTATATCTACTTTTCTAACTATTTACAAAAAAAATATATGAAACTTAAATTACGATCTACAATAGGTAGTAACCATTCAGTCCGCACAAATTCTTTCGTTATGGTCTCATGGGGCCCATAAAAGTCACTGGGCTCAAAGGCAGTTGCCTACTCTGCCTAATGGGTAATCTGGGACTGCCCCCACACCCAAACCCTAAGCAGCAATAGTAGTAAATTGTAGGACGGTAAAATAGAAATTCCAAGTTGAACTAGAAATGTGTCTGTAGGACACAGATGGGCGAAATTCTGCTTTTGTTTGAAAACTCCACTTTGACATTCTACATTTGTTTGAAAACTCCACTTATGTCGGAAAATACTGAACCCACATATGGAGTCTGGTAGGAGGTTCAATGTCTGCTAATAAAATCCACAAAAACCTTGCATGACTTCATAGCGGGCATGGTATGATAGCAGATCAATATGCGGATATATACAATAAATCAATATGTCTGACTAAACTGAGGGGTGGATTTGTTCGGTTGAAGATAACCGTACTTTACCATGTACTACACGCAGTTTAAACCCCCAAATTATAATTTATTACTGACTGTCTTCAGAAGACAAAATTTGAAACTTTCCTGTAACTTATTCTCTCCTATCATGGGAGTTTGATATAAGTGCTCAATCAAACAATTTGTTTGTTAAGTGTTTGTTTTTTTCTTTGTGTGTTTTTTTTCTTTTTGTTTTATTTGTGAATTATTATGGGTTATTTCTTTGTCTTCCATTTATTATTTCTAAATGAATATTTGAATATAAATTGTTGGTTCTCAAAACATGGATTTGATAATGTAGGAAGTTATCTTTATTCATATGCAATATTTTTAGCAATACATATACTGTCTATCTATCCCTTTAAATGCTGTATAAAGTGTGCAAAAAAAAGCATCATTCATAAAATAAAAAATATTTTTCTATTTTATTATTAATATATGTTTAAATATTTGTTCATTAAGAAAACCAAACACAAAATCATTGGAAACTTCTTTCAACCTAGAAATTTCACAGCAGGCTAAATTAATTGAAAAAACTTTTTCCAGTATACATAAAAACATCTGAGATCCTCAGAATTAAAAGAGTTGTATCACAATGGAAATTCCTGACGTTTGCAAGTAATACTCCTATGAGGGAATTAAACACTTCAAATTATGTTTGAACAATATGATTTAATAACTAAATGTACTAATACATTTACAAGTTCGTGGTTTTACAAAAATGATCTTGAAAGTATTTCCTCAAGTTTGCACATCCTTTATCCCTTTGCATGCTGGGAAATTTGTCGTCTGCTAAAATTGTGTCTGCTCTAAAATTAGCATTTTCTTTGATTTTTTCAAAAAATACTATCAGAATAGCAAACAGTTTGGATCCTGATGAGACGCCACGTTCTGTGGCGTCTCATCTGGATCCAAACTGTTTGCAAAGGCCTTCAAAATCCGGTTCCAGCGCTCAAAGGGTTATTCCAATAAACAAATCCATTACATACACAAAATTACCTGACATCAAAATGGGAGATTGCTGCAGTGCCATAAACAGCATTACAAATAGATCACTATGACATGTGGTCCCTTGCTTTTGACATGTTAACAACTGTTTTAATCAACTGCTTAAGCACCAATGAAACTAAAAAATCATGGATTACAACAAAGAGATGACTGAGAAGTATAAATCCCACAAACTGTGAACAAGCATGATATCATTTCGAGTTAACTCTTTGAGCGCTGGAACCGGATTTTGAAGGCCTTTGCAAACAGTTTGNTAATAATTGAGCAGCGTTATATAAAAACTGGGCTTAATGCATGTGCATTTAGTGTCATCCTAGATTACCATGTGCAGTCTGCACAGACTAATCAGGGACGACACTTTCCGCTATTGTTGTATTTTTATTTAAAGAAAGTCTCTTGTTTACAAATATCCAGTGTAGGTAGAAAGTATCATCCCCAATTACCCTGTGCGGACTTCACAGGCTTATCTTGGACAACACTTTAGGCAGGCATCTGCATTAAGCCCAGTTTTCCAAAGACGCTGCTCCTAATTGACCAAATATTGCATTGTATTGCTGGATTTACATTGGTTTGCCCTTTTTAATAAAAATGGGTCCAACCACGAGCAGTGAAATATGACCAATGATTGATCAAGATTTGCTGTGTATTATTCATATCTTTAGAAGCTTAAGTAAAAGAAATTTCAAATGCACGCAACTCTTAACTCATTGTTAAACACTGTTATTCAAACTGTTGTCTGGTCTATTAATAATTGTGTAATGACTGGAAATTATATTGGCCTTAATCTTTGCCATTTCAAGAGCTTGAATAAGTGATAAGCAATATGCATAAATAATCCAAATTTAATTGCACAGTTACCTGACGACAGCCCATTGGTACCGAGTACCATGTTAGCCGAGGGTTTCCTGGAAAACTGGGAGTGAAGGGAAGACAGTGTTATATCTGAAAGAAAAATTAACAAGACATGTGTCTATTGATAACTGATGCCCCCATATTCCATTTTTGTTTCCTCAAAACTCCAACAGGGCCATCTCTGTCCATCAGGGGAAGGGCCAGCGGCCCTCATCATGGGCTCATGAGGGGGGATTTTCGCGGCGTTTCCCTTTTATAAGGATTTTCTTTTACTTACTCTCTTATAACTACATTTGTACTGATTAAACTATATTAATTGCTTTTTTTTATAATTAAGTACATTTGAATAGATGTACTTGAAATAAAATTGAGATTAATAATCATGAGACACTTCTTTGTAAAAAAAAAAAANTTTTTTTTTCCAAAAAAGTATACTTTTTTTATGGAGGATGGGGCCAATATTCGGACCCAAAAAACAGAGATCAACGGCCCTGTCCAATTATGTCAAAAACAAGCTGTTTATGGCAAATTTGACATAAAACTTTATTACCGCGACCTTTCAGGTAAGGAGACGGATGATTTGTCTATTGACCTCTCTGTGACATTGACCTTTGAGGAAGGGAATCAGGTGTTACAAGCGACACGTCATCTTATGATGCTTCACATGTGTGCCTAGTTATTTTGCAATGCATTAATATCAATTGTATATCAAAGTTATTGCTGAGACAGGAATTTTCATGCTGTTTCATGTTTAAATTCGACTTTTGACCTCTTAGTGTAACCTTGACCTTCCTTGTTGGGAGACAGGTGTTGTACTTGACAAGTTATTTTAAAATCCATCAGAATATGGCAAACTTATGGCTGAGACAGGTTTTTTTGGACGGATGTCGCGACACTTGCGCAGACGTACAGACAGACGGTGCAACTGCTATCAGCTGCATTCTAGGAAGCATAAACAATTTTAAAATGTAAAGTTTAATTTTGAGGTGGTTGCAATTGATCCTTATGATGTGTCGCGTTCTGAGAAAACTGGGCAAAATCTTGTGTGTAAAGTGTCGTCCCAGATTAGCCTGTGCAGTCCGCACAGGCTAATCAGGGACGACAATTTCCGCTTTTATGGAATTTTTCGTATAAATGATGTCTCTTCTTAGCGAAAATCCAGTTTAGGCGGAAAGTGTCGTCCCTGATTAGCCTGTGCGGACTGCACAGGCTTATCTGGGATGACACTTTACGCACAAGCATTTTGCCC
>VMBQ01002140.1:109981-119998 GCA_007657795.1 Dreissena rostriformis
AAATAACTGCATAAGATCGACAAAATATCGTTTAATTTGAATTAACCCATCTGTGTAAATACTCAGCGTTTCTTTTGTGGCTGACAGGTAAAGACGGATGTACAAAAGTACTGACCAACAAACTTATTAACCATACTTCGATTTGCTTGTGTAAACAATACCAGCCTGCTTTTGGCTTTTTCGCAGACTCACAGAGACAGGGCATTTCGACAGAAATAGCCAGTGATTTAATAAGTCCATATTTAGCTTGGAGTTTAATAATCCCGATATTTCTGGTTCTCCACTTTATATGAATTACACATTACAAATTGTCATCTCGCATTGGATAAACTTCATGATGCGTCATGACTTGCAACATGCTTAGTGCTTACTGCTTTCGTCTTGTTGAATTACTAGTGTAAGTACTAGTGTAATTGCTAGTGTAATCATTAGTGTAAAGTTGAAATGTACAAACATTATGTTGGTAAAGAATAGAATTATAGAAAAAGCATTTGTCATATATCAACATGCAATTGTAATGTGTCAGCATGGAGTTGTAATTAAGCAACATGCACTTGTCATTAAGCTATATTCAATTGTCATCTAGCAACATGAATGAACGTGTGGATTTTCCCTTCTATAAACATTAGCATTTAGGCGCATGCATAATGCATTGTTTATACAGCAAATGCAAGAAACACAAATACAGTTGTATTGTAACAGAATTCAAATGCAAGTTTTAATATATTAAAATTGTCAATAAGCAATAAACAATTGCCATTAAGCAATAAGCAATTGCCATTTAGCAATATGCATGAACTGGCGGATAAACCCTTCCATATACAAACAGATCACTATGCCATGTGGTCCCTTGCTTTTGACAAGTTTACAACTGTTTTAATCAACTGCTTAAGCACCAATGAAACTAAAAAAGCATGGATTACAACAAAGGAATGACTGAGAAGTATAAATCCCACAAACTGTGAACAAGCATGATATCATTTCGAGTTAATTACACACTGCAAGTGTTAAAACCGGAACTTTATAATCTGTGCCTGTTGGTTTCTCAGGATTAAAATGAATCACAAAACGTTACAAAAATTAAGAAGATGAAAACCTGCCCTTGTGATTGTTGTTTAAATTGAAAACAAACCCATTGGAGATCTATTCAGTTGAAACCAACTCCTTTCTTTTCGATTAAAATGCAAACAACCTTTCATGTTTTGCAATTTATAAACACTGATTGAAAAGCCACTTTGAAAATAAACCAAATATTTACATATATTCAATTTAAACATCCCACCTTCTACATTAAAAGGGTTAAATGAACATGCTACTTTTATATGAGTGGCATCATGCGAAAACGGGTCTTATGCCAAATGAGGCCAGCATAGCTCAAGACCTGTCTTACTAAGTCTGGAGCTACTGCGTCCGCTATAAAGTCACGCAAGGTTTCCAGGTCTCATCAGCAGACAGAGTAGCTCCTGATTGCACAGATGTGCAGTCTGGTCTGCAGCAACACTGGCTACATATGGCATAAGACCCATTTTCACATGATTAGGTTTAATGCGTGTTCGTCAAGTGTCATCCCAGATTAGCCTGTGCAGTCTGCACAGGCTAATCAGGGATTACACTTTTTGCTTTTATTGTATATTTTTTTAAAGGAAGACTATTTTTGAAAAAAATCCAGTTAAGATGGAAAGTGTCGTCCCTGATTAGCCTGTGCGGCCTGCACAGTCTAATCTGGGATGACACTTTACACACATGCATTAAACCCCATTTTCTCAGACCGCGTCAAATTGTGATGCTTTTTATATTGAAGCTCTTTTCAAATTCTTTCAATCTTATACAATTGCAAAAATAAACCTCCCAGTAAACACCCTGTACTGATCAATTTGTGATCAATTTAAACAGCAGGTTTAAGAACATACTAATAAATATGCAATTTGTATTCAATAGAAATTATGCAAGTTTAAATAGGGGGTAAAAAACAGCAGGTGTCCCAACATGGCAAATAATTGTAGTCTGGATTAAGTGTGTGACATTAACCCTTTGAGCGCTGGAACTGGATTTTGAAGGCCTTTGCAAACAGNTTTAGCAGACGACAAATTTCCTAGCATGCAAAGGGTTAATTGTATTTTTTATAAGGCCAATGCACAGTGGTAATACAGTATATACACATCGATTTTTTTCAATTATGAATAATCCCACAACCAACAAATGTGCTATAAGCTATTGCATTATGAATGCCTTTGCTGGACTATTATAATCTCTATTTAAAGTGCAATCAACATCCCACAGCTCCAACAAACACCATTTTGTAACAACTTTTTTGAATAAGCATTTAGGCCAACTCTGTAAAAGGCTGTCAACTCCAACCAAGTAATATTCAGAGAACATTTTAAATATAAGCTTATGCAGTCAGCACTGCCTAATAAGGGACAAAACTTTTCCGCATGAACTTGATTTTTGTTAAGCAGAGCCTTCTTTTAAACGAAAAATACCATAAAAGGGGAAAGTGTAGTCCCTGAATAACATGGGTGGACTGGCAAGGATAATCTGGGATGACACTTTTCTCACATGCATTAAGCCCTTTTTTCCCAGTTCGAGTCTCATTTGTTATCACTAATGGGCCTGTTAAACCCATTATTTTTTGCAACAAAACAACAAATAATGCTTGTTGCAGATCAAGACAGTATGGATTATTCTTAAGAAACTTCAGCAATCAGGTTTTGTTCTTTAACTAGATCTGAATTCATGTAGTCCAAATCTGAAAGAGACATTGTATGCATGACTTTCTTTTGACTCTCATTTTGACCCTTTGCTTATTGAATTTAAAGAAAAATGATTTTCCACTCCTCATTTTACAACATACAGGTCAAAATAATAATAGAAAGAAATAAAAGAAAAACAAGAAATTTGTCAAAGACAGTCATGCCCCCACAACAAATGTTTGAACACAGACAAATCCACTATATAGTACATAATTCAGCAGTCATTATCCTTTTTGTTACAATTATCTACACATTATCCCTTTGAATGCTGGGAAATTTGTCGTCTGCTAAAATGTCGTCTGCTNGGAGGGAATAAAAATCTGATCGACTCGAAAAAAAAATGGAGACCTATGAGAATGTTTTGACTTTGGGCATTTTCTAATATACGGAAAGCGCTGCATGGCATGTAAGCCAGAATCAGATTATGACATGGTCTGATCAGCGGACAGCATTGCTCCTGACCAGAATGCGCGGATGCGCAGGCTGGTCTGGAGCTATGCAGGCCGCACACGGCATAAGACCCATTTTGGCATTCTCTTACCTTCATTGGAGTTCCCCTTGTCCATGGATGCTAGTGAGGACAAGGATGTGCTGTGCTTTAGATTCCCCGACATTCTAACACTCAATGTTCACGAGACGAGATTTCAAATATCCTCATACTGTTCTTCAGTTATTCATGATACTGACTGAATCGCAAATCATGATTTGTTTGCAGATTGCATGCAAGTGATAGCAAATAACAGTCTTCCAATAATCGTTGAACACTGTGCTTCGTTATTGTTGTTTGCTGTTGATTTTAATGGATTCCAGTTTTTTAATCTAGATCTTCTGGATCTATTTGTTTAAGATATAGGTATCTTTCTTAATATCCAATTGTTTCAATGTTGAGATTTTCTTCTTGCCACCACCCAATTATGTTACCTGAAAAATAGAGGTTCAAAGATCATAATTGTTCTTGCATTATATCCTCAAACTGCTCAAGCCTGATGAGAAGTTTTGTTTAAGGGGGCAAGAGTTTGATCCCCACAGAAGGAGCGTTCTTTAAATCTCCCCCAAAGACACCAAGTACTGGTTCTAGTCCGAGGAAATGGACTCGAGAGCGTTTTAAATAAGCCTTTGGCAATCGTGCTAAAATAAATAGGTTTAAACTAATCTTAAGGTTTCATAGTGATTTGATTTTTTTCTCAAGTTATTGTGTGCCTAATATGTTTGAATGTAACTCTATTCAAATCCTGTGCACACTGCAATTGTCAGAGATTTACTTCCAAATAAAGCGTACACATACACTTAATCACTTAAGTTCTTCCATTCAGGAATCACAATAAGCACCAGGTATACAGAATTTCTGTCAGTGGATCAAGTCCTGAACTAGATCACAATGTGACCATTACAATAGGTTGGTATCATGTTTCAAGCAGACTGATTGCTACTGGAGGTCACTTTAAATATCCTACGTTGCATAATGTAGACTTGCATGCAAAAGCTTAACCCTTTGCATGCTGGGAAATTTGTCTTCTGCTAAAATGTCNAGACTGATTGCTACTGGAGGTCACTTTAAATATCCTACGTTGCATAATGTAGAATTGCATGCAAAAGCTTAATTGTTGTTTTATTTGTTCAACAGACATCCATTTGATTCCGTGGTTGTTATAAAGAAAATGGTCAAATATGAATTCAAGTTTAATGGCCAAAGTTTAGTTGCAACTAATTATTGTTCCAAAATACACACACATTGAATTCCGTAGTTGTTATAAAGGATTATGGTCAAATATGAACTCTAATTTAATTATCTTCACTTTCAATGGTGGAAAAAATGGTCACCATTGGCAACCAATCTTGCCAGTTTGTATAAATATTGGTGTTTGTTAAGTTGGGAAAATAAATTTAAACTGTTTTTACAACACTGCAATTGCTAAACAAATTTATATAACAATGGAATTTTACATGTATGATCAAAGCATTTAGCCCAGAAAACCAGGTCTATATTGTGCTTAAATTATGAAAACATGGAATAAGAGAAAATATTATAGAGATATATTCTCAGATGTTGATCAAACAAAGCTCAGTGTTATTGTTAGTCCTCTATTTATTATTATTATAAATAAAATGAAAGAGTCTTTCTTTTGACAACGATTGTAAATACTTACTGACAATTTTCACTTTCCAGAAACCATGGTTGTCAGAAGGTTCTATATAAACAGCATTGGAGTCAAGCTATTTAAAGATTTTTACCATGTATACCTTAAAACAAATACTTCAAAAATCCAAGATCTATATCGCCTTTTGAAAAAACAAGTCACATATATCCATAATGAGATTTTAAAACTTTCACAATAATTTCAGACCATTTGAAATGTAAATATTCCTTTCATGCAATTTCACTTTACCTCTGGCATTAGAGCTGTGAAAATATGTAAAGCCTCAAATGCAACGCCATGAAAGGAATAAGGTAGAACGAGAGTTTAAGTACACATTTGATTAGATTAACCAAATAAATGTTTGAATCCGTAATCAATATGTGCTGAACTAGATTACCTGTATACCATGTTCAGGTCGCACCTTAAATCTCAAGTGGCGAGTGTTTCACTTTCAGTGCTTGTTCCATCTAGTGTTAAAGTTCAACACTAAGATCTTGTTTCATCTAGTGTTAAAGTTCAAGACAAAGATCTTGTTCCATCTAGTGTTAAAGTTCAAGACTAAGATCTTGTTCCATCAAGTGTTAAAGTTCAACACTAAGATCTTGTTCCATCTAGTGTTAAAGTTCAACACTAAGATCTTGTTTCATCTAGTGTTAAAGTTCAAGACTAAGATCTTGTTCCATCAAGTGTTAAAGCTCAACACTAAGATCTTGTTCCATCAAGTGTTAAAGTTCAACACTAAGATCTTTTTCCATCAAGTGTCAAAGTTCAACACGAAGATCTTGTTCCATCTAGTGTTAAAGTTGAAGACTAACATTTGTGTTTTAAAATGTAAACCATTTTGTTTTTAATGTTTGCGCAAAAAATATACAAATACATGTATGAATAAAATATGTTCCAGTGCCTTTTATGATATAAACAATTCAAATCTCTTACACATAACACTTAATAAAAATCCTTTCATGAAACATTGAGAACATTTGAAAATGCAGTTTGCTAATCGATATATTTGTTAAACCTGTAGACTCTTGAAGGCTTAAATGCTATAACAGTTCTAGTATTATCCTATATCAACATATTGACAAAAAGATTGAAACTACTTTTCACTTGATTATGTTCTATATTAGACTTTCAAAAAGTAATGTGTAAACATTCCATACACAAATCCCAGATCTATACCACCTTTCATACAAAAATGTATTATATTCTCAATCAAAATCTACAATCAGCAAAACAATATGAGAACAAATTATGTCTCATTATGAATAATTAAGACACGGTTTATGAGATTCATGTATAACAATAAACTGGTGCTGAAAGAAGGATACTGTAGTATAATACAAAATCACTGAAAATCATTTTCATTAAGTAACATTATAAAATATATTTTAATGATCAGCATTGCATGGACATAATCAATCCCTAACACATATCCAACATATCCTGATGATTGCAAGAAATGCAAGGAAGGGAACTGTATATATATTTACAAGGGCCCCGGGCAAGGATGGCTCTGAAGAGCTTGCCTGAGTTTAAGGTAAACCAATTGTTGAAACTTGACCTGATGATCTAGTTTTTGGACACATGTGACTCAGATTCAAACTTGGCCTAAGTGTTGTCAAGATAAACATTCTGACCAAGTTTTTTCAAGATTAAGTCAAATATGTAGCTTCTAAAGCGATAACAAGGTTTTTCCAAAATAATGACTAGGTGGCGTAGTTCTTGGATGCATGAGACTCAGATTAAAACTCAGTTGAGATATTTTTAAGATAAACAATCTGAACAATTTTTCATAAGATTGAGTCATAAATGTGGCCTCTTCAGTGAAAACAAGGCTCTTCTATGATTTCACCTGATGAACTAGTTTTTGGACGCGCATGACAAAGATTCGATCAAGATAACTTTCATTAAGATTGAGCATACATGTGGTCTCTAGAGTGATGACAAGCATTTTCTAAGATTTGACTTGGTGACGTAATTTTTGGACGCTCACCCATTCCTGAGTAAATCTTTAAAAGCAGCTGTCAAAGTGTAAACAAAATTATTAATATAAGAAAGCATATAATTTGTATGTAAACAAATCCATGGATAAAGACTTTTAAGTACAGTTTAAACGGTTTTGAATTCTGTATAGGTTTTCTGCAAAAAACACAACAATCCCATTTAAACGCAAAACCCTTACTAGTATATTGTCTGAATTATGGATATCTTGAGGTCATTGGTGAATTCAGAGCAATTACAGACAAAAAAGTTCAGCTCTGCTTTATTGCTCAAGTAAATTATAAGAATCTTTTAACACAAATTGAATAAACATGGGCCACGCAGGATTTATCCCATTTGTTAAAAATGGCATGGTGGGACTTGCATCTACAAAAGTGTGTAAGCCCTCATGATTATTCAACATAAACAAAATTGTTGAATTTGTGCTCAGATTTTTTATTTACAATGGTTCTTGATCTCTGCCGTAGCTGTATCGAAATGAAGACTTCCGATGTGTCCTAGCGTGGGTATCTAATGACTGTGAGTCTCATTGTAAATTAAAGAGGCTGATATCTTGAACTGTATTATCCTTAATACTCTAAACAAAGCTGGTGCAAGGGGATATGATGTGGAGAAATATAAGAGGTTTGATATCAGCTCAAATTACATTATAAAAAGTGTTATTTTGATGTTATTATAAGTTGTCGTTTAAAATCTACTGCACACTTGCAATTTTATAAATGGAACAAAACAATCATGGAAATAAATATAGACTATAGCTAATATAAGGAAAAGCAAATAACTATTTTATCATAGTTGCATATACCATACGAAAATGTGAATAGTCCTTAAATAATTGTGAAACAGGAATGTCAGCAGTTCGCAGAAAAATGTTTTAAAACCATATAAATACTTAATATTATAATATAGCAATTGTTTCCGCTTGAACATACAACTTTTACAGCAAACATACATACATACATGCAAAAATCCTCTTTTAAAATCCCAAAACACTGAGATAAAACAACACAAAACAGTCAATTAACGTTCAATTGAGCGTAAACCGACTAGCAGGTACTTGTCATCCGCCATGTTGTTTTGATCATGTGATAAACAACTTGCCTAGTTACAAAAAGGTGTTGCTTCCCTTTGCACATCAAAGCCACTAATAAGAACCTGCCAGGCATAGTATACTATCGCTTTATAATTAAATACTAGAAATATAAAATATTTAAACATATTTATTCAAAACAAAGGTAGTTTCAAAGTGGTGCAATATAAATAATAACCGGTATGCTCATGCATGCACAAGAAGAAGAAATTTTACGACGACCAAGTATAAAATGTCGTATTTTCGGCGTAGCTATANCTAAGTGTTGTCAAGATAAACATTCTGACCAAGTTTTATCAAGATTTAGTCAAATATGTAGCTTCTAAAGCGATAACAAGGTTTTTCCAAAATAATGACTAGGTGGCATAGTTTTTGGATGCATGAGACTTAGATTAAAACTCAGTTGAGATATTTTTTAAGATAAACAATCTGACCAATTTTACATAAGATTGAGTCATAAATGTGGCCTCTTCAGTGAAAACAAGGCTCTTCTATGATTTCACCTGATGAACTAGTTTTTGGACGAGCATGACAAAGATTCGATCAAGATAACTTTCATTAAGATTGAGCATAAATGTGGTCTCTAGAGTGATGACAAGCATTTTCTAAGATTTGACTTGGTGACGTAATTTTTGGACCCTCGCCCATTCCTGAGTAAATCTTTAAAATCAGCTGTCAAAGTGTAAATATAAGAAAGCATATAATTTGTATGTAAACAAATCCATGGATAAAGACTTTTAAGTACAGTTTAAACGGTTTTGAATTCTGTATAGGTTTTCTGCAAAAAACACAACAATCCCATTTAAACGCAAAACCCTTACTAGTATATTGTCTGAATTATGGATATCTTGAGGTCATTGGTGAATTCAGAGCAATTACAGACAAAAAAGTTCAGCTCTGCTTTATTGCTCAAGTAAATTATAAGAATCTTTTAACACAAATTGAATAAACATGGGCCACGCAGGATTTATCCCATTTGTTAAAAATGGCATGGTGGGACTTGCATCTACAAAAGTGTGTAAGCCCTCATGATTATTCAACATAAACAAAATTGTTGAATTTGTGCTCAGATTTTTTATTTACAATGGTTCTTGATCTCTGCCGTAGCTGTATCGAAATGAAGACTTCCGATGTGTCCTAGCGTGGGTATCTAATGACTGTGAGTCTCATTGTAAATTAAAGAGGCTGATATCTTGAACTGTATTATCCTTAATACTCTAAACAAAGCTGGTGCAAGGGGATATGATGTGGAGAAATATAAGAGGTTTGATATCAGCTCAAATTACATTATAAAAAGTGTTATTTTGATGTTATTATAAGTTGTCGTTTAAAATCTACTGCACACTTGCAATTTTATAAATGGAACAAAACAATCATGGAAATAAATATAGACTATAGCTAATATAAGGAAAAGCAAATAACTATTTTATCATAGTTGCATATACCATACGAAAATGTGAATAGTCCTTAAATAATTGTGAAACAGGAATGTCAGCAGTTCGCAGAAAAATGTTTTAAAACCATATAAATACTTAATATTATAATATAGCAATTGTTTCCGCTTGAACATACAACTTTTACAGCAAACATACATACATACATGCAAAAATCCTCTTTTAAAATCCCAAAACACTGAGATAAAACAACACAAAACAGTCAATTAACGTTCAATTGAGCGTAAACCGACTAGCAGGTACTTGTCATCCGCCATGTTGTTTTGATCATGTGATAAACAACTTGCCTAGTTACAAAAAGGTGTTGCTTCCCTTTGCACATCAAAGCCACTAATAAGAACCTGCCAGGCATAGTATACTATCGCTTTATAATTAAATACTAGAAATATAAAATATTTAAACATATTTATTCAAAACAAAGGTAGTTTCAAAGTGGTGCAATATAAATAATAACCGGTATGCTCATGCATGCACAAGAAGAAGAAATTTTACGACGACCAAGTATAAAATGTCGTATTTTCGGCGTAGCTATATACGCCAGCTTTTCACCTTAGCCTGAATTTGTAAGCGACCAATCAATT
>VMBQ01002140.1:121522-139810 GCA_007657795.1 Dreissena rostriformis
GGCTGCCTTTATGTTGCCTACGAGGAGGGACTCGTGCCGGCATGCGGTATGCCTGGCGTTGTAGTAGACTATGTTGATAGGCGTGGCTGCCTTTATGTTGCCTACGAGGAGGGACTCGTGCCGGCATACAGTATGCCTGGCGTTGTAGTAGACTATGTTGATAGGCGTGGCTGCCTTTATGTTGCCTACGAGGAGGGACTCGTGCCGGCATACAGTATGCCTGGCGTTGAAGTAGACTACGTTGTATGATGGTTGTAACGATGAGAAAGCTTTTGTTTGTATTCATGCGTTTATGTATGTTTGATGACTATGTGTGAATTATGAACATGCATGGATTTGTATGAAATATATGGTATGCTTGTATGTGTAATGCATATGTGGACTGTATATAAAATGCGTGAGAAGAGAGGAGTAATACACATCCTCCTCATCCTTCTCATCCTCCTCATCCTTATCATCCTCATCCTCATCAGATTCAGCATCATCATCATCATCATCATCATCATCATCATCATCATCATCATCATCATCATCATCATCATCATCATCATCATCATCATCATCACCATCATCATCATCATCATCATCAGCAGCAGCAGCAGCAGCAGCAGCAGCAGCAGCAGCAGCAGCAGCATCTGCATCAGCATCTGCATCAGTATCATCATCATCATTATCATCATCATCAGCATCATCATCATCAGCATCAGCATCAGCATCATCATTATCATCATCATCATCATCAGCATCATCATCATCATCATCATCATCAGCAGCAGCAGCAGCAGCAGCATTTGTATCTGCATTTTAATCAGCATCAGCATCATCATCATCAGCATCATCATCAGCATCAGCATCAGAATCAGCATCAACATCATCATCAGCAACAGCATTGCATCAGCATCAGCATCATCATCATCAGCAGCAGCATTAGCATCATCATCAGCATCATCAGCATCATAATCATCATCATCATCGTCCTTATCCTCCTCATCCTCATCAACACCAGCATCATCATCAGCATCAGAACCTGCATCTTCATCATCATCAGCAGCATCAGCATCATCATCAGCAGCATCATCATCAGAATCAGCATCAGCATCAGAATCAGAATCAGCATCTTCAGCTGCATCAGCTTCAGCAATAGCATCATCATCAGCATCATTATCAGCATTAGCATCAGCATCAGCATCAGCATCTGCATCAGCATCAACATTATCGTCATCATCATCATCATCATTTATCATGAAATAATACTAATAATTATGCTTTTTTTTTCTTGTTAATTTTTACAAGGTTTATGTTTTGTTGGCTTTTGTGATCGCCTTTTTTTCTGTCGTCCGTCGTCCGTCATTAACATTTGCCTTGTTAACATTCTATAGGCCATATTTATTACCGATCTTCGTGAAACTGAGTCAGAAGATTTGTCCCAATGCAATCTTGGCCGATTCCGAAACTAGGTCACGTGAGTTCAAAAACTAGGTCACTAAGTAAAATTAGAGAAAATGCATGTTAACCCCGAGAAGTCACATTTATAGTCTAATCTTCATTTAACTGGTCAGCACATTATTTCTAATGATATCTAAAATGAATTAGAAAATGGTTTCTGTTGGTTCAAATACATTGTTATCCGGGGGCGCGGCAGGTTTCATTATATGGCTACATTAAAACCGTTTTAAGACTCTAGAAGACACATTTATAGTACAATCTTCATGAACCTTGGTCAGAACATTTGTTCTAATCATATCTCAGGTGAGTTTGAAAATGGTTCTCGATCGTTGACAAACATGGTCGCCAGGAGCGTGGCAGGTTTTCTCATCTATCTATAGTAAACCATGTTAACACTCTAAAAGTCACAGTTTTAGTCAAATCTTCATGAATCTAGGTCAGAACATTTCTTCTTATTATATATTGACCGAGATCGAAAAAGGTTCCGGTCTGTTTAAATCATGGCTGCCGGCGAAGGGGCAGGTATCGTTATATGGCTATAGTAAAACATTGTAACTCTCTAAAAGTCACACTAATAGTTCTATCCTCACGAAACTTGGTCAAAACATGTTGTTCTTGTGGGATCTAATGGTATTTAGGCTGAGTTTGAAAGTGGTTTGGTTCCTTGAAAAAACATGGCCGTCAGAGGGCGGAGAAGTTCTCCTAACATGGCTATAGTAAAACCGTGTTAACACTCTAGATATCGCTATTGTTATCCAATCGTCTTGAAACGTGGGCAAAACAAGTAGTTCTAAGGATATGAAAATGGTTTCGGTCTGTTTTGGCGGAGAAGTTTTCCTTAAATGGCTATAGTAAAACTTTATTAAAACTTTAGAAGTTGCATTTTTAATCTTCATGAAACTGTGTCAGTAAATTCGTTCTAATAACATACAGACCAAGTTCGAAAATGGTAGCCGTCCGTTGAAATACATTGCGGGGCTATTTTCACAGGGGGCGGGGCTATTTTCCTTATATGGTAAAAGCGAAACCTGGCCATTTATTGGCCAATCTTCATGGAACTTGGGAAGAAAATTTGTCTCTATGAAATCTCGAATGAGTTAGAAAATGGGTCAAAATGAGAACTAAAAACTAGGTAACTAGATCAAAATCAAAACAAATCGTGTTATTACTCTTAAAATCACATTTTGTCCAATTTTCATAAACATTGGTCAATTGATATCTTAGCCGAGTTAAACAGTAAAAGTTTTCTTTCGGATCTAAGGTGAGTGCATCAGAGTCCATTGCTCTCTTTTTTTATATCTAAAAAGTAGTTAGTGAAAGTCTGATGTGTTACAAATATCTATTAAAATGTTATAATTATTTTCATTTGTTAAGTTACATAACAATTGGCCTACCGATAAAAATATTATATACTTGCTTAATAGTGATAGGTTTATATACTTAGTTATTATCATATGAACAATTAAGTGTTAATTTAAAGTGATATTCATGATATCCAAAAAAAATCTAAAAATGAATTAATATAACAAAAGGAAATATGCTCATTTTTTTAATGAGTTCATAATACTTTTGATTTATTGGTTTACATATGAAAACCAAAAGTGCAATTATGTGAACAATAACGTGACTTTTCTTTATTTGATTTTATAAAGGTACTTTTCAAACATTCATAAACTAAAAGGATACCTTTGAAGCAATTTACAACATTTGCATTTACGTTGTAATTTGTAAGATTACCAGGCAATATCCACAAGTGATACTAATTTAATAGCCCTGGTATACCCACTGTTAATAATATCTCGCCCATAAATGTCTTGCTTCTTAAAATAGGGATGAGAGCACAGGTATATATAGTAACTCCGGGATACAAAAAGTTAGTTCATGTGATATTGAGTAAATTTGGAAACGCAACAAACTCACATGACTTTCAGTTTTTTTTTAATCCATTCCAGATCACTTCGGCGTAGGAGACGGACGTAAAAGGTATGTTGTATCATGCATAATATTTTCAGGAGTTTTTGTTCTTTGTTAGTGTGTGCAACTTCTACATTTTGCATGCGATTTTCTCAAACTGTTTAAATAATAATTAATTCTAGGTGCAACAGTGCATATTGTCATGGTTTTGCGATTGCTTTATTTCTTTAGAAAGTATTGCAATTTGTTTTGAGAAACATATAAAAGGTTCTGTGCGCAATTTCAAATTACTTACTGTACCCATCTGGCAACTGTGCGTCTGTAGCAGGCGAAACACTGTCTGTGACAAGTTCTCGTTACATTGCAGTCTGTTATATGTTAATTCAAGCTGCACTATACTAAAACTTTATAACGAATCAAATCACACGAGTATGGCATAACATTATTACATAAGTATAAGATGTTCCATTTCCACGTGCTAACCATTCTTGTGTGTATGAATAAACTTATCGTATCAATATATATGCTGTTAATACAGTGAAGCATGATTTAAATCAAAACTATATATATATTCATCTATTTATTGCTTCGGGTAACTCATTCATTTTAAATGAAATTACTTTTGCAGATCAAAGGGTAAAGTAATACATACATTGAATTTAACAAACGTTTATTGACTAAAAACATAATAATATATATTATATTTCGGATTTAAGCGCATGAGTTGTGGGAAATTTTCACAAGAATCCCAAATTATCTATATATAGGCGTCATGTCACTGGTATCTTATGAATGGTATCCCAATCAATTAATGTAGAGGCACTCTCCCGCTAGAATTCCTAATCGCCTATATATAGGCGACATGGCACTACAATCTGTAAATGGTATTCCAAGTAATGAAGGTGTTTAGTTTTATAGTACTCGCCTTTCCAGAATAGAAAATCACTGTGATGTTGGCAGTTCTACTATAACTAACAGTAGGTTGTGTTTACGACGTTTACAATCTTATTACTTAATGATTTCGCCAATAACGAAACAAGTCTTTCCCGTTGCGTCCGTGGTATGCCTTTAATAAAAAAATTTATGTAAATGTGTGAACTCTATTTGAAGACAATATCCTGTCTTGGCCCGAAACCAAATACTGTAAGATTGACGTTGCACTTTTGTTTTTGAAACTGTTTAGCAAACGAACCCGAATCTCGTTCAATATTATAAGCTAAGTATTATATACAGTATATATGTTTGGAGACCTTTGATACCAGGTGATATCAGATGAGTCTGGTATGAAGTATAAAATGGCGATATTTGCAGATCATTTTCACACGCCATATCGGGCGAGCCTGATACCACATTACATTATATTCTACCAATCATAGATAGTATATAGTATGGGTCTTTATTTGTTGTTTTTTTTTCAAAACAAATGTTTAAAATAAACACTTAAACAAGTAAAATTGAAGAAATCTTAAATATTAAGCAAATATACATTTTAGAACAGCATGCCCTGCAAATGATGACGTCTGCATGGATTTATGTGTTTTGATTAAAACACGAAATAGTTCTAGATAAAGTCATGAATAATGACCTTTTTCGACACATTTAATAAAACAAAGCTTATGCGAACATGTGTTAAGGTCATTTACTAAATATTTCTTTCTGTTACATTTTTTGCATAAGAGGTATTTAAGAATACTTGAAATACTTATTTCGATGATAACCACTGGGCAAGATACAATAAGTATTCTTCAAGGTGAAACGTAATTTAAAAATTAGAGTTCAATGGTCATGAGTTTTTTCATTTCTGCGTTGAGTTTGGTTTGATCGGGAATATATTCATTTACAACTGTCCACTATTTGTTTTGAATGTAAGGTGCCGAATGTGTATGGCGAGAAAATCGCACTTCATTATGGACAGATTTTGAGTGGATAGACGAAAATGGTTAGTAAGAACTTGTACAGGATGCTTATCTCTATGGCCGTTAATTTCTGATCTGAATAGCATGGTTAGTTGGGGTTGTTTTTACATGGCCTATGGCAGAAACCCAAAATGTAATTGTATCGAGACACTGCAGTTTGCAGTTCGAACGTCGACGTTCGGAGATTTTGTCTCTGTTTTTCAAGCGGATTTAAAAATAATATAATTCAAAGGTTATAACTTTGCCGTTAAATTTGGGATGTTATTATCGCTGATATGTTTTTCCTGGCAAGATGGTATGTCACATTCGCTTCAATGTCCGAATAGATAATGCAATATAAACGAGGGGCGTGAATTTATTTCGTGGCTTAGGCTAGCTTCTGAATTTTAATTTCTTATGTATTATACTATTGAACTATAGACTTATATTCATTTCAATCTTTCAGAAATATGTCTTGAAAATGTCATTGCCAATGAGCTTGTTTTCATTTTGCAGCAACATTTCGAAAACAGACGTTGATAACGTCGCTTTTACCTTTGCGTAAATACCATCCAATAATATTTAAACAAATAAGCGTTTCTTTATTTTCTAATTGCAAAATAGTCCTAAAGCAACTGTTCCCTCTTATGATTTGCCAGTGTCAATCGACGACTAGGCTTCCCGTGCCAGAATAGTGTGCCGATCGAGAGGCTTTCCGTGCCACAACGAAAGCGAAAGTAGGCATTTTTTAAGTATAATTGATGAAAATTACTGTATGGCGTACATTGAACGTAAAGATTTGATCATAAAGTTGATATCAATGACACTAGATATTTGACATATTACGGGAAAGCTATGTTAAAAGTCATCAAAGTGGCATGTTTTCACGATTGTTCCACCACCCTCGTCATCATTTCATCTTCGAAAGAGTTTGTGATAAGTGTTTGGACCTGCGGAATACTGTGAACATGTAGCTGGATATATGCTTCAACTCATGGACCACCTCTGTTTATGCACAAATGAGTTTACGGGTTTTAATGTTAGATTTTCGTTCCTGTTTTGTGAATTCCGAGTATCCATTTTTCTTGTGTATGACAGAGATGCAGCGAAGAATGAACAGATAGGCAGCATTTTGACAGCAGGCGACCGATATGCATCTACACCGTGGTATTGGATTTTGCACTCTTTCATTCATCTTATTTTGTTTTATGATCTTATAGAAGTTTATTCAAATCTCTTAAAAAGTAATTAAAAAGGAAAAGGCGCTTTAATGTATAATATGTATGTTTTCGTATAAGAATAACAAACTTTATTACTCAACTTGTAAATATTTTTCTTCATATAGTTAAAAAATTTGTTTTTTATAAAAGTCGTAATTATGTTTTAATATAAACAGAGGAATTAAAAGGCCTTGTCGTTGTTAAGTGTTTATCAAAGAGACTGCTATGTTTGCTTTTAGGTAATTGCTGAACATATCTAGACATTGTGTGTCAACGGATGAAATTTACAGTTAAACGATTTTCCCACAATTGCAAACATTAAACGATATTCAAAACTATAAACACACAGAAATATGACTTGAAATAGAGTCAAAAACAAGATCGTTTGAAAGGCGAAAATAAGACAATTAAAATGGATGTGACTGTAAACAATCAACACGATGTGTGTTTTATTTTGAGCCAGAAGGCGTTGTTGTGTTTCAGAGAAATATGGTCATGCTTTATTGAAAAACAATCCAAAGAATACTATTTAAGAATAGTGGATTTCATAACTTCATCGTTTCCAAACCACACATGTGAAGAATGCGGTTTGTCGAGTGGTGCATCAAATGCATCGTTGCATTCTGGAAATGAAATCTGTGGTAGATGCAAAGACCAATTCATTGAGTTCATTAGGCGTTATCATTCATCGGGGAGCCCAAACTTGAGAAACGCAAACTGGACCGATCACGAAAACCGTTCATGGCAACATTTTAAGTGTTACATTGACGAGGAAGGTCACACAGAAACAGCATCTGCTAACGCTGCAGGGGTCAATGCGCTTTTTCAAATTTGCTTTAACCACGATGGTCTGAAGAAATTGTGTGTCGAGGAGTTATCATTGGTTTGTATTTCCACAACCTCTACAATATAAATTGATTTCGAAAAGAAATGTACAAAACAATATAGAGCAACAGGGCATGGTATAGCAATTGACTGATTTACGTATATTTATACATTATTGCAAAATAGTATAACCTGTTTGTTATGTCACTGTTAGATGAAAACATGTACACACTTACGTCGTGTTTAATACTGCATATTTATTAATATAATATTAATTTAACAATCACATAACACACATACGGTGCCCATTGTCATTCTAGTGTATGTGACGTTATGTGGTTTGTGTGTGTTAATTTGTTGTTGTTTACTAATTTATTATTTGCTCTGTTGGTAAAGGTCAAAGAGATATATGACGATATTTTGCGGTTAATGCCCGATAATTTTTCGGAAGAACTTTGTACACGTTTGATAAGGGCAATTCAAGATGCGTTCAAAAAGTTTGCCCAAGGAAGATGCGAATTAGACGCAAAGGCTCAATCCGACTATGTTAGTTCGGTATGTATGTTTTAATGTGTTTTCCGTTTGGAAATATGCGAAACCTTTTCTGCAGTCAGACTTTAGATGACATGTTTTTTTCTCTTTCAGCTTGTAGGACATCACAAAATTTTAACAAAGAAAGATGAAATATTAGCAAGACAGCAAATTATTAAAGATTTGGAAAGACACATAGCGTTTAAAGATGTCCCTGACCATGACAGATTAAACGTCAGTTTAGGAATTCACCAACGTGCACTTGATGCCTTGGGGGAAGCAATTAAGGAAGCAATTCGTCGAGAGGAGTCTGAACTCCAGGAACGACAGTCAGTTTTAAAAACAAAAAAGGACAGTTTTATGAAAATCATGCCGGAAAAAGATCAGCTGCAGCAACAAAATCCAGTTAATAAAAGTGACTTACATAACATGAGTTGCGCATACCAAAAACATATAATGACGCTGGTCACTGATATGCATGCAGATACAAAGGAAATAATAAATGTGTGCGATGAACAACGCAAATCAATGAGCATTGTAGAAGAAGGTACGTTTTGTTTCATGTTATCATTTTTTGTCTCTTAAAATCTATTTATATATTTCGTGATTTTTTTATCAGTTATCTTGTGTAGTTTTTTGTTTTATAAATTTCTTTTCTAATAATATTGCGAGAGTTTCATTATCCAACTACAGTTATAAATGACTTCATTTAAACAAAGGAAGTCATACGCATTTTATTATAAACTTCACTGCACTGAACACAGACATGTTCTGTAATATATATAATGTGTAATCTTTTAGATAAATATGAAATCTTTATTTTAATTTTCATGGACTGATTTTAGTACGAATATATATGATATTGTACCTTGGGTATTTGTGTATGTGTCTTTTTCAGGACTTAGAGAGATAAGACAGCTTAACCAAAGTCTTTTAAATAGAGGAACCGGGATTGTAACAGCGGTTAGAGAAAACACAGGTCTGAAATATATCTAGTAATGTGCAACTTGATCTTATTTTAGAATTGTTCAGCAATGCTGTCGTTTCTGCAACCAACCATATTTTTTTGCGCTTTGCAAATACGCTACTTCCAAATTGATTTACATTGTGTATTTTGTCATGAGTAACAGCTTACAATTTCACTGCTGAAACAAGATTGAAATGATGACCTTTTGATAGAGATGATCTAAAATATCAATTGAAATGAGATAACGTATTTTGAAAAAAAAATCAATCTCTCGAAGAAATTAACGTGTGTGGTGAAATATTCCACAAACAATAAGTCGAATCACATAAAACTATTTAATTTCTTTTACCACAATTGTTCAACATGCATACACACTTTCATAGTGTTTTTATTTATTATATTTGAAACATGGAGATCAATTCGGTTAGAGATGCATAATTCAAAAGGCGCCATAATTATAATGATGGTGGGAATTCAGAGGTCGAGCACGACACGTATAATAACAAGTGAACTTGTAACTCTAATTATATAAAGTGTTATATATTCAGCTGATGCGTTGTCCAACTTCTGTTCCAACAACGTTAACATACTTTACTCTGTTTTTATATTTTGCTCCAAAAATCGAGTCTATTAAACAAAAATAGAATACTTTAAGCTGCCTTGTTTATCATTGTGATTGAGTCTGATACTATGTTGTTTTTTTTTAATTCTGTCAACAGAGTTGAAACTCAAATTGTTCCTCGATGGCGGCGGTAATAATGCTGAAATCGTATGCACCGATCTTGTTGCTGTCGGTGAACAGTTGTTGAAAGGAGAAAGGCCAAGAGATGACCATTTCGATTTACACAATTTGATGCAGTCTGTACTAGAATATTTTCAAAATGGTACGTTAGATAATGTTTAAGCTCAGGCGTTTAACGATTTGTTCCGTAACACTTGCATTTATTACAGTAAGTCTCTATAAACCCGTTGCACATCGCGTGATCACAATGTAATCTGCAGGATATGTTTTACTTTTACAAGGTGGAAATCAAATAAAGAATATAACACATGGGTGTGTGGCCATTCACATTGGCTGTCCAACGCTATCACATGTTATAGCGTTATGCGAAACGTTTTTAAGCGGACAACTAACTGAAGTATTGAAACCTTTACAAGACTTAATAAAGACGATGCCAGGTTGCAAGGATGTGTGTATCGTTCCCATCATCTTGGAAAAAGATTTTGTGAAATGCATCAAGCAAATCGGTATGTATGACATATTTGTAATCAGATCTTATTCAAAATGCAATAAATACAAAAGATTAAATCCTTGTATAACATTTTGTACTCTGCATCGATATTATAATTATCGGGCGATTGCAGATGTTCCATTGTTTCATATTACATTTAAAATACTTTTCAAATACACAAAACATAAATGAAACATAGTTGCTTGTGAAGTTACATTAAAGACGTACTTGAATACTTAAATTGCAGTTACTGAAGTGAAAGGTGCTTTGAACAAAAAACATGTTGTCTCTGTCAAAGCTGATTCTGAGAAAGGTAAATACATTTTCTCTTGCTTGGCACATTGTTTACGATGATTCTGTATCTGAATTTTGGAGGTAACCCAAATCACCGTCTTGTTTTCATTGACATTGTTCTTTTTAAAATATAAAGTATGTGCTCAATTAACCTTACTTTTAGTATGTCTCGTAACATAGAGAAAACCAAAGCGTATTATCTTAAGAAATTCACTTTTTTAAATCAACACGTACAAGGCTTTATTAAAAAAAACGCAACGGAACAATGTTGATGAATCATTGTTTTTTATGTCTATTTTTATGTTTACAGACGACACATTCTTTATAAAGATAACATATTTGCATCTACAACATATACAGATTTAACATGTAACACTTAACTATTGTTGTTATTCGTCTTCTATATTCAGTTCTCTGTCTTCTTTTGTATGTAAAACATTGTATTATTGTTATACACACACAAACACGATTATAATGCAACAAAAACATTAGCATACACTACATCATTACACATGTATCAATAATCATAAGTGACATATATTTTTAGCCACACAATTTTGGTTTCAAGAAACGACAACTGTTCCTGAGATCGCAACCGTGACATTTACCAAAGTTGACAACGACATTACGGGTCTTGGTGATGGCAAGAAAGACACACAAATCATATCTGATGGTAAACGCGTCGACATTGAAAAAGACGGACAAAACAAAGTAACTGATTTGTATAAAGACACCTTATGTTTTGAAACAAATGAGGATCTGCAGAGCGGAACCATCACGAACATTCATCAATTAAACGACTACAAAGAAACAAATGAAAAATTTAAACCCGATGCATCTGGTTCTAACGACGCCATAGTTGCAGCGGACGATGGTATTTCCATAGACTCAGAAATTGAAAGAAGTAGACAAAACTCGTATGAACTTGATGATTTCGAAATAATAAATTACACGCCTGAAGAGCGAGAAAGTCCGCAAATGTCTCAGTCACAGAAACAAGTTATTGACCGTCATTCAATGTGCGCTGATGAGATTATAATTCAAATCGGAGAAACGAACTATGAGCACAGTTGCAACAGTAAGTATTTGTAAATAGTTATCTCGACATGCACAATAAAATAACGTTTATTGTGCTTAAATACTACTCATTGTGTAAAACGGTGGTACGTGGCCGCTTAACCCTTCATCTGTTAAAACGTCATTCTAATTGTCTGCATCTCCTCAAGATTTTTCCAAGATAGTAAACAAAATACATCATAAGAAGCTTAAAAACCATGCGTTGATCTTGATCGAATTTTGAACGTTAACGTGGCCATTGTGATCACCTTTTTTGGCCTTCGTCTGTCGTTCATCGTCAAAATTTACCTAGTAAACACTCTAGAGACCAGATAAATTACATACTGTTTATACACGGGATCAAAGCATTTGTCCCATGTACATGTATATCTAGTCCGAGTTTATAATGGTCAAATTGGGTCAAAACCTTCACACGGTTAAATCGAAGTATGCCATTTGTTCTGACGATTCGCTTAGGGCCAGATGCTGATATTTTGCCACGACTTGCGACAGCACACTTAAATCTCTTTTATATGTGGTCTTAACATTCTTTAGTACAGTTCCGGTTATAGGCGTGTCTTTATTATTGCATAGAATTTCTCGGACATGTTGATATCGCAATGCTACTGGATTATTTGTGGGTCGATCCCACTTTCTTCTACCTTCTGCAATATGTTATACGTTTGATTGAATGAAATGACGTTTTCGTGTACACACGAACGATCATTTGCACGAGAAACACATTTCAGTCGGACATACGTGTGACACTTTCACCTTATTGTATTGACATTAATCAGCCCTGATTGAAGATGCTGCATCGTTTGCAGCCTATGTGATGTGTTTGGGGAAATGATTTGCACAATTATTTGTTAGTTCATTCCAATATTATGTAGTTCACTCTTTTTTGTTCAGATGACCTTCATTACGTACCTTATTCCATCTCATACTTGACGCAAAGTTCACCAAATGCTTTTTTGGAGTTCATCTTACTTTCAGATATGTTTTTAATAACCCGCTTGCTTGTTTCTATTTTTGTAATTAGACAAGTCTCATGTTTTGTTCTATTTTTAAATTTATTGTCTTTTAATCGTTCACTCAGTCGACCATAACCTCATAAGCCTGTAATTTGTATTGCAGTTTTGAGCAATATAGTTTATACGTTAAAACAAGGAAAGTAAATACGCGGGCCAAGTTCTACATGCAGCTACACAACTGAAATCGCAAGTCTGATCAAATAAGAAATTAAATAAAATACATTTGAATTTGAGTAACTTATAAATAACTAGATAAATAGAAACAAAGCATTTTAGTTGATTCTTTTTTAAAATACACTCAGATATCTTCTCAATTGCGTTGAGTAATAACATTATCCAGTTTTGCGGACAGACGAATCGATAGGGGGACAAAGGGCACTTTCAGAGGGATTCAAAGTAGGGACTTATAATATCATGGCGGATGCACTGTTGAAATCGGATATTAAAGGAAACACAACTTCAGTAGCAAATTGTGTGAACACTCGACAGATGGAGCGTTTTCTGAAAACTCATCCAAAGTGGTGTTTGTTTGTATATAGTCGATACTTTTATTTTATAAGTATATCCCATTTGTTTAAATATATCAAAATCAAAATATTCCATTATTTGAAACTGTATTGTTATCCGTTAATTTATATTTTTATTGAACATAAACAATATATATTAAAACTGTACATTCAAGATGCATCAATTATACATGGACATCTCAGACAAACGAATAAATACTGGTAAAATAATATTTAATGATTTATAAAATTGTTTTGTGGTACGTGACTGTTAATAGAATACATTAAAAATATAGTTTATACGAACATCATATAATAAGTATATCATTCAATAATGGCTCTAGCAAGTAAGCAATTAATCAACGTTGCATCAATAAACAATCAATAAAACGTAGAATAAACGTCATAAAATACTTAATATTTGGGTCGGAAACGAGTTTTAAGAATCACAAACTGGATACTTAAGCAATTTAAACTAAGCACACGATTTAATACAATCATAGTATGTACAAGTTATATACAGAGTTTGATTCTGAAAAAAGGATTTCTTTAAAATGGATTTGCGTTTAAAGGACAAACGGCAATTTTTGTATTGCAAAGACAGATTTGCCTGTTTAACGAAAAAAAAAATACGTTAGGTTTATGTTATAGTAACCTATATATACAGTACTTTTTGCTGTGTTCCCCTAAAATCGATTGATGACACAAATAAACAATGATACTATTGGCAATGGTTTCAAGTGTTGTAAGTGTGAATCAAATAAACTGGACAGTTGATTTTTTTTTCCATTTTTTGTCGCAAAAGATAAAGATAAAAACTTTAGAATTATCCAAACGATCTAAATCTAAAAAATGGGCTACAGAAAATACCCTAATTAGATCAAAGGCAATAGTCAAACACGTTGTATTATTAAGAACAGTTTACATGGCTTTTTCTTGACTTGCCAAGACTACACTATAATTGTATGCCAAGTTTGCATATAAACTTCCACGGAAAAGGAACACTTCTATACAAACTCATGATATTAAGCAAAACCCCTTTCTTAATTAAGTTAATGTCTAGTAAATGTGTTCTGTGTCACACTGTTTCGCAATTAGAACCATGCCATAAATAAATGGCCACGTGATGTAATAAGGTTTCTCTCCAGCATGCGCAGCTGAAGTTTCACGTTCGTAATATTTATTAAACGTCTACGCAACTTTTGATTATTTAATGAGTGTGTTAGTGTTTTCGTTTATTTCGTTTTGTTTGTGGACAATGTCTTTTGTTGTTAATGATGTATATCCTACATATAGGAGTGGTGTGTTATTTTATTTACCCTGTGAGGTATTTTAATAGAACTGCATATACTATTATTCGTCCGTTTTAATTAATCTTTCATCAATATGAGATATTTTATATAGTGTAATATTTACTTATTTTCGTTTCCCGGGGTGTTGCGGAAGATTAATGTATCGAGGAGATGCGATATTGGGTTGTACATCTGTTTGTTGCCAGGTATATTTCGGAACTGTATTATAAATATGAAAAAAATGGAAATCATATCATACGACTTTGTTAAGTGTTTATTATAATCTTTTTAGAATTAAATATGATATTAAAGTACAAAACAACCATATAAACCAATTAAATATTTTTTATACAGAAAATAGTATTTAGGACGCACTCTTTTGTATTTGTCAGAATATCAAGACTGCGGTTGAAGATCCGGTTGTTATTTCTTTCCTATTTTTTACTTTCTTATTTGAAACATGTATAAAAAAAAGTATGGTATTTATTTATACTGCACTTATTACGGCTGCATTGTTGTATTTTGTAAAATATTACTTGTGGGTAGTGATCAAGCTTTATTTTTTATTTAAACAATAGTGCGATGACCAATACTTTTAAACATGTTTTGTGATTAGGGTATGTAGAAAACTACGTTTCAGACATTAGGCATATAATTTAAAATTGTTTAAATCTCAAATATATGGCTGAAGTAGTAAGATTTTAATCCGTTATATAAGTAGTGTTTAAGTTCCAATTTTTTATATTTATGCAATGGACTGCATTATATTGATGATTTTTGTGTTTATTTAATGTAATTGGTATGAATAGCTTTCACACTTCCAACGTTTCCCTTAATAAAACTTTTATCAGCTTTTAATTCAATTTTGATACAATGTGAATTTAACAGTCTTATTGCAAAATGGGGACGTTGCGTATTTGAAATAAAATCAAAAGAATGCATGTGACCTTATGTTTAAGTAGTAATTTTTACAGTTTTTGTTTGTATTGTCTTTCGGGAAATCATCAATTATATCTATTATTTGAATACACAACGACTAAAAAGCATTAAAACTTCCGACACCCAATTAAAATACCTAAATACGGATAACTAATGATACTATGATCTTATTGTTGCATAACGTTATCATAATGAAGTACTTCAATTGAATGAATTTCAAGTTTAAATCCATTACGCCATACCATGATTTTGTGTATCATTGATTGTTTTCAAACCCGTATTTAAACACATGAGAAGCAAATAATCAAAACTAAATGCGCGTGAGTGATAAGTTTGTCGGTGAACAAAAAAAACGACATAAGTATGCCTCGTGAACTGGTTAGTAAATTAAAGAGCAAAAACAAAAACGCTTTTGTAGTTTAACATTAATCGGTTTCTGGTACTTGAAAACATACTTTACAGATTCATTTGTAAAAGCCTAAACGGCGTAAGCACAAAAAGCAATATATTTTATCAATCAAATTGCTTGGGTATGTTAACACATTTCTTTTTTGACAATTTTGAATAACATTAAGTCAAGGGAACAAGAGTTTAAACTAAAAGGTCATGTTTTAACCCGTTTGACTACACACTCGACCTCATACTTACCAGCTTGCCTTCAACAATTTTTGTACTAGAGCGTGTGTCACGTTCAACAACAATCTCCACATATCATTAACATTGGTAATACAGGCATACGTTTCGAGATATACATATATATAGAGGGGTATATTAATATGTGCCTCTATGAAAAGGTCAACAAAACCGCCATATTCGCTATATTAACATAATTATCTCGCTCAAAAACTATTGTATGGCTATGTTCACCCCTTTGTAAAAAGATTTAATTGTCAAAAATAAGTTCAAGCATATTGTAACCATGTAAAACCATGCCATTAAACATCATCCTCTAATATTCGGACGTATGGACTTGACAATTATTGAACAACATTACTATAACATTATTATAGCAAATCCGTGAAAAGAAAGAAATTGAGGCATGCAAATTATTACATTTTAATGTTAAAACTTTCACATTTAAAAAACTGATATTTAATATCTATATTTATTTATTTATTTCAGAGACTGACATCTTACAGAGGATAATGAAAACACTATTACACCATTACACTTAAGTGTTAGACGCTTGAACACGCTTTGAATGTTTTTCAGAATTTGAAGGAAACATAGCCAGTAGCATACAGCAGGTCGACACCATGTTACGGTCTGGAACTATTCACGTGAGTCACTGATCATTCACAAACCGCGCCTTAATTGTATACGGACACAGATACACAATAGAAATAGGCTACCGTTATACGGACTATACGTTTTTTTTGTGTGTTTTTTTTTTTTTTTAACAATAATAAAGGCCTCCGCATTTCAGTATTGTGGTAATTGTGTCCACATGTGACCATTACAATAGGTTGGTATCATGTTACAAGCAGACTGATTGCTACTGGAGGTCACTTTAAATATCCTACGTTGCATAATGTAGAATTGCATGCAAAAGCTTAATTGTTGTTCCATTTGTTCAACAGACATCCATTTGATTCCGTGGTTGTTATAAAGAAAATGGTCAAATATGAATTCAAGTTTAATGGCCAAAGTTTAATTGCGACTAAATATTGTTCCAAAATACACACACATTGAATTCCGTGGTTGTTATAAAGGAAATGGTCAAATATGAACTCTAATTTAATTATCTACACTTTCTATGGTGGAAAAAATGGTCACCATTGGCAACCAATCTTGCCAGTTTGTATAAATATTGTGTTTTTGTTCAATTGGGAAAATAAATTTAAAATGTTTTTACAACACTGCAATTGCTAAACAAATTTATATAACTATGGAATTTTACATGTATGATCAAAGCATTTAGCCAGGAAAACCATGAGGTCTATATTGTGCTTAAATTATGAAAAAATGGAATAAGAGAAAATATTATAGAGATATATTCTCAGATGTTGATCAAACAAAGCTCAGTGTTATTGTTAGTCCTCTTTTTATACGCCCGTATAAAATACGGGACGTATTATGTGAAACCCCTTGGCGGGCGGGCGGGCGGCGGGCGGGCGGCGGGCGGGCGGCGGGCGGAAGGCATCACTTTGTCCGGACTCTAATTCAAATTGTATTCATCCGATCTTCACCAAACTTGGTCAGCAGTTGCATCTAGTTGATATCTAGGCCAAGTTCGAATATGGGTCATGCCAGGTAAAAAACTAGGTCATAGGGTCAATTAGTCCATTTTCAACAGCGCCACTTTGTCCGGACTCTTATTCAAATTGTATTCATCCGATCTTTACCAAACTTGGTCAGTAGTTGCATCTAGTTGATATCTAGGTCAAGTTCGAATATGGGTCATGTCGGGTCAAGAACTAGGTCATAGGGTCAATTAGTGCATTTTCAACGGCGCCACTTTGTCCGGACTCTAATTCAAATTGTATTCATCCGAAACTTTTAAACAACTTTTTATCCTGCGTCAAAGTGGTATGGGGGTATAAGTCACATTCAGTGACAAAGCTCTAGTTCAAGTTGAATTCACCAAACTTGGTCAGAGGTAGTATATAGATTATATATCAGTCAGGTCTGATTGGAGACATGCAACCGATTAACACATGCAATATTTTTATGCAATATTTTTATCCAGTTTTATTTTGCGATATTTTCATCGGGTTTATTTTTTTCGCGATTTTTGAAACGAGTTATTTTTAACAACATGTTTATTGGTAAGTTTCATTTTTCCTTCAATCTAATCATGATTTCCACAGGTACATGAGTTTTTCACTGTGCATGGGTACTATAGAAAGGCAACTGTTTATCATTGTCATCAACCTAAAATCAATTTTTATACGCCCGTTTTTACAAAACGGGACGTATAATAGTTTCACCCTTGGCGGGCGGGCGGGCGGCGGGCGGGCGGCGGCGGTGTCCACAGCAGTGTCCGCTCTCTAATTCAAATAGTTTTCATCCGATCTTCACCAAACTTTGTCAGAAGTAGGATCTAGACAATATCTAGGTCAAGTTCGAATATGGGTCATGTTGGGTCAAAAACTAGGTCACGGTGTCACTTAGTAGAACCGGCGTATCTTGTGACA
>VMBQ01002141.1:0-17706 GCA_007657795.1 Dreissena rostriformis
CCGAGGAATTGTCATAGTTTTTTTCATGTGTATCTCATGGACGTGCACATTTTGAGTGGTAAAAAGGTCAAGGTCAAGGTCATCCTTCAAGGTCAAAGTTCAAAAAAACAAGATTCAAGCACCCACAGCCGAGCGTTGGCACCCGCTATGCGGTGCTCTTGTTATTATTTTATTGATCGCATTGTTATCTCACAACACTGCATCATGCTTTCGAGCGTTCGTGTTCTGTTCTCGCGTTTTAGTGTTTATAAACCAGATATGTTCATTGCAGTTTTTTTAAGTGTCAAATAGTGAGTGACCCTTACAAAACAACGTAGTTTGCCTATCAGATATATATATGTTAAACACAATGAAGCGTTTGCGATTTTGAAATATTATCAAATTCATTTGATGTACTATTTGTTGTGTGTGACCTACATGTAGCGATTCTAATAGAGTTTTTTGTTAACATACTATTTAAATATTATTAAACTTAATATATTTAAGGTAACTGTAACAACTTCGTGTACAGCATATCGGAGATATGAGTTCTGTTTGTGTTCGATTGTAAACCCTATATTGCGCAACTTGTTTAAGGTTACAATTTATCATCCTGTTAGAACCAATCCCTTTAAAGATAAAACTATACCTTCCCATACGGGTTTACGCTAGACACTTCATTCTCAAGTAAAATGTTTCAATATTTGGAAAGATTTCTAGTTAGTATTTTTATTTAGACAATTCCATAGTATTTTCTACATAGCTGAAAATGTTATATATAACTTACAGCAGGGACATATACGATTTTTTCGAATAGGGCCGTGTTTACTGTCACTAATGAAGAATACAATATTCAATAAATACAGGATTTCATGAATATGAGGTTACGACAGGAAACTTACCGGACTGACTGATTTTGAGGTTTTGCGTATGTCAAGCCATTCAATGTTATACAATTAAACATGTATAGTACTACCGGCACTTGCGAATGTCAAATATCGACATTACACAGGTTGTCTGGACTGGGAATAAAGCATCAGGCATTTTTTAAATAGCATCACATTAATTATCAACGTGTGGAAGCGATGTGTCGTGCGCTGCTGTGCGCACCATATTGTCCCTAGCTCAAGGGCTAAAGTCACATTGGTGAACTGTCAAGTATTGACACAATTCGGAAGCACGTGTCGAAACTGCATTAGTCTCTAAGATACATTTTATGAAAGGGGCATATCGACGGTATTTGTCTGTGTATAGACATGACATTTTATTAAAACCACGCTTTCTTTTTTTAGTTAAGCAGGTTAACGTGAATTATTTGTATTTAAATCTTAATTACATATGCCTTAAACAGTGTATAAAAGAAGATTTTCAGCATTCTACAAAATGTCTAATTTCATACTCGTTCTTGGATTTGTGTTGTTTCTCAGGCGAACAACTTGCGTCTATGGTTTCAATATATCTATGGCTACTCTGACGATTTCATATAAAAAACGTAACCCAATTAGCAAAAAAACATGCTACATCATTAGATGCTTGTATCTAGATTATCAATTATGATGCAATAATGCAGCTGTCACAAATTTGAACATGATTCAAGTATTGTGTCACGTTTTTATGGATAAAAATACATGTATATTTAGTTTAAAGGACTTCGACAGATTCACCATATCAACATTTCTGTCAAGTTATTAAAACAGCGGTTTCTGACAAGATTATATAATTTATAATGTAGTTTGTTGATTTCTTGTTTCTCTTCTTTGAGTGACGTTGGTATCTTGCAGGTGATAGCTGACACCTATAAAGAACTGACCGAAGACACCGCCGAAAAATATCGTTATATGAAGTCCAAAGACGATGGAATCTCTTCCGACGAACTACATTTTCAGGATAGAGATCCTGTGGCAAAATTAGGTTTGCATTGTCTCTAGATTTAACTGTTCTTATGTCAAAGCCAATTGTTTTACATATGGTCTTCGATTTTATTCAGTTAACTTTCAGTATCCGTTTATATATCGAAAGTCAAATGTTGTTATATGGTCATTGTTTCGAAGTTCTTGGCTTTAGTTCTAACATTTATTTTGTCCCGGTAGTTATTAAATTTGATTATTATTGCTATAATTACAACCTTCCAATTCTGGGTACACTACAATTGCAAGTTGATTCGTTAACATGATTCGACGGACTTTCCGTAATTGTGGCGAGGATTCTGAGCAATAACATGTATAATTATCACAAACTTAATTTCTTAAGAATCGGACAAGACGATATCAAATGCTGTTAAAGACTCTCGACGAAAAAAGTAAGGATGATCCGAGACGAGACATTTGGACAGGTAAAACTAAAGTATTTATATGTCAAATACGTGTTCATACACAATTTTAATAATTACATCAAATAAATTAAAACAGGATTTTAACATCTCATGCATTCAAATATGGCCAGTATATACATAATTACATACGGGTTCCTCATGGGTTTTTTTGGTATTTTTTATATGATTATATATAAAAGCCAACATTGAACATTGTTATTTACCTACATTAATCTTTCGTGATAATTTGTCCTTCATAATATTCATTCCCCGCGAATCGATAAGACTCTATGACAACAATTCCCAATATGTCAATTCTGAGGACAAAATAACATAATTTTACTAGCAAGGTAAACACAATACCATATTAAAACAACGGTTGTCATTATAAAAATGCGAGCAAGAAAGTACAAGACGACCTTTCAAATAAAATGCCATTCAATCATCTATACCAGTAGACATTTGCTAGTAATAAACAAAAACAGTCATTTCCAAAACAATACAGGTGTTTGTGTTATCCAAATTAGCCAATGGAAAAGCAAAAGCCAATGTCATTCACAGAATCGCTTTTTGACGATGCTATGTAGTAACGTGAAAAATATGGCATGTTTTTGTTGAAAACAATTATTACATAATTATTTTTTTATCTTTTATAACAATCAGCTGAAGCCATGAACACAACAATCCAGATTTGGTGTACACGGGGCTGATGTCATAGGCCAGCAATTGAAAAAACTCGGATGCTTCAAATTGATGTGTTTTTTTAATTGTCTGGTCATTTGTGTGTTATGCAAAATAAATATAATATAGATATACGAAAGAGAACTATCGGAGTTTGTATGCTGATTATTATGTAAATCGCATTGAACACTGTTCAGTGGTTATTTGTAAATGCAAGAGAGTGATTTTGAGGATAAACACATCAAATCATCAATACATGTTGAAAATACGTAAAGTCTATGACGAATACTTAATATACATGCATAGTCGGAGCAAAATGACCTACACATTGATTTCATGTATGCATACGAGTAAACTATAATTATTTAAAATGTAGTTTACATTCAAATTCTGAATGTACTTTCAATACATCGTGCGTCACATGGGTATAATATACACAATGTAAGGAAACGAGACATTAACATGTTCCATTACTGAGTCCAAACCTTAATATCATTTAGAAATAGTCAACACTCAGTTTGCGTGTATTCTTTAATTTCACCAACACGGGTCTTGCGCTTACATATCCCACTCAATTCCCGTCTAAACCTTGGTCCGGTCAGACAGTACAAGAAGAAATGAATGGAGTTGTTCAAATACTGCAGCATATTCACAAGCGCCCACCAGAAACTATACGAGGCAATTTGTTCCGCCGACGTGTCCCTGTTTGGAAACCAATACTCCTCCCCTATTAACAACACTTGCACAGGCAAAGTGGTGATGAGGAACACTGTGTTCACAGCCAGCAGCATCGCCGTCAAGGACGAAATTCTTGACGTTCCGGACGTCGATAACGTCGTTACGTTTGCGGAGATCGGTCGTTCTCGATGTGACGCACATGTAATCACTGGCGAAGGTTGCTCTGCGGATACAATCTTAGATTCATAGGATATCTGCCCTTGAAATTCTTTCATATGTTGCGTCGAATTTTGGTTTTGGTGTAACCTATTATGCGCATGAAGCTTCCGCTGGGATTGAACCATCTCATAGATGATTTTAATATTGCACGCTATCATGACGGTAAATGGAATGACACAGAAAGTGGCCATGTCTATCCACGGCCAAACAAAATGTAGAAAATGAATTTCCTCTGGGGAACTTCCATCGCAACTATGTTTCCAAGTCTCCACCAATGAAAGAGTCCAAAAGAAGTGCATGTTTTTGAAAAACAGTATCACCAAAACAATGGTAACAACAATTCTGCTTCGTTTCATCGAGCACAGTCGTTTTACATGGAACGGCAAAGATACATATATGCATCTGTCAACAGTTACGGCCACTAAAACCCAAACAGTAAAATCCAGCAACAAGTAAACGAAAAAAGCGTGGACCTTGCAGGCACCATTGGACAAATTACGCACGTCGACCTTGAACGCCGAGTGGATCCAGTAACGCAGTAGTCCGGTATACAAGGTGAACAAGTCTCCGAAACTGAGACAGGTCAAGTAGAACATCGTCGTTGATTTACGCAACCTCGGCCTCAAGAGAACCACTATGGACAACAAGTTACCAATGGTTCCGATAAAAATCAGAATAGGCGATCCATAGGTCCAGATGTAGTTTGCAAACACATATTGCTTGTACTCATCCAAATCGTCCCCTTCCATCTGTCTACTTTGAAGCCACCGGTAACGGTCTTAGAGTAAGCTTGCAATGTCTTCTTTTACTTCAATTTCGACAGCATATATTCGAATATTATCGAACAAGCATTTTATTCGTGTTATAACGTCGTTTTGATGCAAAATAATTATGTACTGTTTACACACAGTTTTAGCATAAGTTAAAGAAACTAGTGTTCAATTTTGTCCTTTTCGTAGACAGAAATAGTACTGTGCTTCGATATGATGTGAAACGACTGCTCACAAAACGGTTTGCTTATTATCACAAGCACTATTCTTTCACCTAAAACGTACTGTTCGTCGTTTGTTCCCACCGAAACGAATGCCAAACATATCCATACTGCGCTTGCCAATAAAACTTCGACTTGCAATGAATGTGCTGTCCTTGATCGAGAATTCCAGACCAGAATTACTATTAGTTTAACTGTTCAGAATCCACAACAATAACGCATTAAGGTAAAATCTCGGTGAATATAATTGCTATAACTTTTAACAAGTAAGCAAATAATCGCAACGTTCGTAAAACAAAAGCCAATATAGCCTCATAAAGTCCGCTCCTTCCTGACTGGTTTTATTTGTATGACGGTTGATAACAACCGCGTCTACAGGTCGTTACTCTAATATTGCCGGTGTAAATGCCCCAAGAGAAATTGACCAACTTAACTTTATCGCTACGTAATAAAACAGTCACTTAGGCTAATGTCCATATCAGCTGTCCTATACTGGTAATGTTTTGGTTTTAAACTAATAATGATATCAAAATTAGCCTTAGCTTTCAGTTTGATACAATTGATAACGNGTATATAACATGTATTGACAGCTTAAACTACAATGCACTCGACAAATGGTCAATTACAAATGAAACACGAAATTGTCTTCATTTAAAAAGCACATGGTACTTATATAAAACACAACTAACGTCAATATCTATTATGATAACATTTAAGTGTTTTCGGAAAATGAGAACCGTAATAAGATCCCATGCTAAGGAGTTATTTTATTTATCAATTTAAAGTTGCAATATCAATACAATCTTTTTCATGCAATTCAGCACTGTCATAAAGTAGACTTCTTGCTTTGAATATCTGCCACATTTCAGCTTCATATGTTTTGTAACTACATGGATCCAAACGCAGATTATAATGAACTTAAAGAACAAAAAGCCCCCAGTAAATTAATTCCATCGTAACCGAGAAAAGCGCATGGCTTGCGCAAAAAATCGTATGTTGCGTGAGCTATCTGCAAAATGTGTTGACAAAGTTTAAATGTGGGTAGACTGATTACATTATAAATCTGTTAATTTTATAATCCCAGTTTCTTTTGTGTTACAATATTATAGATTGTTTATTTATATACCAACATTTAAATCGTTTGAAGCAAAATAAAACAATAAATGTAGAACATGTGTTAAAGTAAACAGTATTGTTAAAGTAAACATTGAAGTGATATGATATGCATAATAACGTTAATAAAAAAGAAACGAACAATTTTTGTTATTTGTAATTTAGCACAAAAGGGGCATACTGCTTACAATGAAAACTATTTTCTTTCCTTTGCCTAGTCTCCCTTGATCAATATTTGTCCATCAATATCAAAAACCTAGTCTAAAAATAAATAAACATATAACATGTTCATTTGTATACAGTTACAATGCATTGTAATGGTCATATGTCAGTTCAGAATGGTTTACATTACACAGACTTTAAATTGATAATTGAAATTCAATGAGTTCTGTTACGGTAACAATACGGTTTGTACTGAATGTAAACAATTCTAATACAGTTGTGATACAATCATGCAATACAATATGGTAAAATAACTGCTAAGTTATTGCTTTAAATACGTCTTTATAAATGTGTAGCATTGAAAAGTAATAATATACGATTATCTACGACAATGCATGTTATTGATACAATTGACAGAATCAGTTCTCCTAACAAACTACTTGTAAGGATCATTTATCAATTGTCAAAAATATAGTACAAAACAAACATTGTTCACCGGTTTATACTTTTGACACAAATATGAACATCAACATCAACGAAATGTCACATTAAACGTAGTCCAAAGTAATTTTCCTCCAAATACATCAGCAAAGAACAGTCATTTAGTTTGACAGAAATCTCATCACCGGCCCGCAGCTCCACGAATGTAGATATTTCAGTTTTAAAATCAACGGATGCTGCACAATTACAGTCAATGTGGTCGTGACTGGTTGACGCCACCTCTTGGTCATTACCTAGCCGGATGTTGAACAGGTACATAGCATGCCTGACTAAAGGTGCCTCGTCTGCGCTTGATTGTCCTCCGAGCAAGCTGCACAGAAACCGATGATGGAAGGTAGAATAAAGCAGATATGTTCCCGTGAGAGGTACAATCAGGCGACCGTTTTGGAGGACGACACCGTTTTTTAGGAACCCGAGGCTGTGATGAGGTCCTTCGTTATTTGCGCCAAATAACACCTTCACCATTTGGTCGTCTGCAAGTATATCACATAAAAAAAGTCACAAGAAGTGTATGGTATTTGTAGGCAGAATCTGGCTGTTGAAAAACCCAATCCTAAAATGGATGTTGATATAGCCCGGTGTCCGATAAAGCGAATAATTTATTGAAAAAAGGTACGGTGTATATGCTTTTTTTATGCATTGCACGTTGAACATAGTGAGTTCACTATGGCTGCGTTGAAATGATCATTCTTTTTAAAACAAAACTATTACTTGATTTACATTAGAAACGGACTCGAACACCACGACAGGTATCTTGCTTTTGACATAAACATATACTAATACTAGAAATCGTAACTGATACTTCATCTATCAATTCAATATCTTTTCAATGAAATATCGCGGATAAAGACATAACAACAGCTAACTTTAATATTAAACGGGTTACCATTTCTGACACAACTCTTGTTTCCGACAAGTTTTGCTGCAGGCTTCCTTTTAGTCAATCTGTCCAAGAAGAACTCTTTTACTGGAACGTGGACTGTTTACAAAAAAAACAACGTAAGTATAATCAAATATCACTACAACGTTATTAAAGTATTGACATAGGAAATCAATTATTGGGGTATTATTGATGGTTCGCACTGATATTGAATATTTGACTTTTTCACCACTTCTTCGAAAATTAAAAAGAAAGCGAACACATAAGAGCGAAATAACACGCAGAACAGTATACGAGAATACATTGAAACAATTATCAATTATAGGATACCAAGCTTAAACTGTTGCAGTTGTATAATGATGAATATTGGCAATGTTCTTTGCCATACAATTGTTGAATTACTTGGATCGCTTCCATTTTGTAACATACAGTGAAAATGACCAACCAGCATAGCCACGTGATTAAAACCTTTTTTTACCACAGGTCATGGGTTGGAATACCGCTTGGTTAAACTAGCTTTCAAGTTAAGACATTTTAGTCTAAAAGTGAAAACAATAGGTTTACAAATCAATTCCTAACTAAACAGTGAAACTCAACTTACTGTTCAGATATCTTGTCACAAATAAATCATTTCGTGTTTTTACCTCTGCATAAGTTTGACGTATCTCCTGTTGAATATAGAAACGAAATTTACATTAAAAGTCCAAAGAATAAATGATAACAACATGCTAGTTAACTGCACGAAATTGTACAACACAATTTCTTCTTGAAACATAAATGAGCACTCGTTACATCATTTGAACGTTAAAATGGAGTTTAATATATAAAACATTATTATTACGATTACATAAATTAATCGTATGATAATTAAATTTTCGTAAATATGAATCATACTGAGTAATTGTTTCCAAAAACAACCGCAGACACCAATGACTCATATACCAAAACAAGTGAACAAGTATGCTCGTTAGGCGGTATACTTTATAGACATACTAATATCTTTAATTATATCATCGAACATGGTGTGATTACAATACTAACCCAGTGTTTCCATGCAATAAACATGTTTTTACAATATCAGCTTTATTTATAAATTACCGGTAAGCAAATAATTATTAAATTAAGATTTATGCACACGCGCCTTTCACAAAGCTTAGTTTTAAGAAAAGCATGAACATAAATACAAACAGTAACTAACTTCCTGCAAGAGATTTGATAACGTTTTACATTGAAGTTTTTCCTCTGAAACCATGCGATTATGTTCGTCAAGATGTTAAATGTATGTCCACGAACATATTAGTATCGCAATTGACATCAGACACATCCACAGAAAACCGATACAACAATTATAATATCTGTAGTCGTGTTTGCTTATTGTCGTTTCTGCGCCCTTCACATCCACTAACATGCCATAACTAAGTACATCTCATGTCTAAATTGTCGCATATTGTTCATTTAGGCTTGCTGTCTTTTTCGCGCCCGTCATATATGTTCACGCACAAGAACGACAAATAAGAGGCTCAAACACTAAAAATAAAACTTCCGCAATAAGTAGAAAGTTATGTGTCATGATGTGGATCTGGCGGTTACAAACGCGTTGTGTTTGTCGTTCTAAAGATATCAAAGTGACCTTTGACCTAAGGATGTTCCATTTCATCTCATTAACGCTTTGAACCAACGAACGGCATCATAAGCACATTTTAGCAAATAGTTGCTCTCTATAGCATTGTCCTTGTTATATTCAATTGACGATACAACATAACAAAATGGAAAATACTTCTTAATTACCAATAATGAAACGAATTATAGATGTGTGCATGTCCATTAAAGAAGGGATGCAGTTAATCGATCATCACTCAATTCAAACTATTAATATCATAGTTCTTGCGCCCAACTGGTAAGGATAAATAGTTCTTTCATATTCCGCGTTCTTATGGTCGATTGGAATATTAATGTTATGTTATATGATTTTGAAATTACCGCGATTTCTTATTATTCTGTATTAAACATGTTAATACCGACGTGTATCATAATGAATACATACCAAATGCCGAGTAGAACATGCTCAAGAGAACATCATTCAGAACACAAATCCTCATCGCCTTTACAACTTTAATTGAAGCAATACCAAAAACAATATTTAGTCGTACGCAATTATGCCTTAGGACCACATAAAATAAACAGATTTATTACGGAATTTGCCCCATTCCCCTCACTGAAAGTCTGAGCGAGAAGAGAAGTAAAAGTATTTATTTCCAGTTTCCGATATCATGAGGGGCGAGCGTAAATACGAAATATGAAAAAGGGTCGGTCGTTTAGTGAAAACAAAAAACGTTATTTACGGATAATTTAAATGCAGCACCAACGTTATATGGAATATATTAACGCTAGCAGGTGTCTCATGCCTTAGGTGTTTATACACTCTGCTAATTGTTTTGCTTATGGTCATTTGCACTAGAACAGTAAGTCGCGGAGTTAACCAATAAACACCAATTGTTACCATATTACGTTTGCATTTAAATTCAGCAAAGCATTATTCAAAAATGAGTTATGTATAAGCGCCTTTAACAAAGCTCAACTAAAGAAAAAACTTTATTTTGGAGAAAAGCAAAAATGTAAATACAACAAATAACTTACTTGCTGCAAGAGGTTGGATAAAGTTGTGCACTGAAGTTCTACCTCTACAAACAGGCACGTGCGATTATGTTCCTCAACATGTTTCATATATGTCCACGAACATATTACTAACACAAGCGACGCCAGAGTCAGAAACATGAACACAAAGGCATGCTTTACGATGAACTCTTTCCGTATATTTAATGCCATGTCTAGTCCGACAAATGTCTGATTATTTGTAGCTTGCTTTTACTAATTCTTTTATGTTCACTGCAAAGATAGAAATCATTATATAACCATAGTACAACATTTCAACCATAAATATTACATATTCATTAACTCTAAATTCACAAGAACTAATGAGCGTTCACAGTCATCAAATGACTGTTAGAAATCAGCACACTGTATCATATAATATTAATAAAAATATTTCATATGCATTTTATTTAAATTCACAAGAACTTACGAACGTGCAGTCATCGAATGCCACTTAAAAATCAGCACACTGTTTCTCAACTGTTCGAGACACCGAATTGATCATATAATGTAAAACTGCACAATATATAACGTTCGCCTGTAGCGTCATAAACATTTAGTTGTTGCCTCTCGATTTAACAGATAAAAACGTATCTCTTTTTCAAATCTTTTCAAATCCCTCTGTAAAAAGGCAGTATTATCTGTACCATAATCATTAAATAGAACACATATTTGTCAGTCAATAGTTCACATTGGGCATTCGCCATTAGTTAGATTTTTTTCATAAAGGAAGTTATATTTGTGCACTTGTTTCCCACTTGAAGTACAGTTTCTATTTGTTATAAACAGATTTTGTTTTAACAAAAAGGAATGATGATGTACAATAAACCCGTTGTGGTATTTTCAAATGACAACTTTGCAGCAAGAGGCTGTACCAAATGAAAAGTGATATTTAATTGCCCTGCTACATACCGATACCGATAGATTTGTCTGCATGTACTATGATATTTAATATAAGATTTGATGCAATACTTGTTGACGTAAATATTAAGAATAAGAATATTACCATATTACATTATACTCATCCTAAATATTATCTATTTAATCTTAATTAATCAAAAAGGCTATTTAATTATTATAATGATGCATATGTAATCCTTCTAATGACAGTAGCACTTAATGAACTTGAACAGTCAACACATTCTTAATATAATTAAACATGCTGTTTCGTAACTGTTCGATTAACCGAATGATTAAAATAATCTACAACTGCACAATATATAACGTAGAGCTGCTACGTCATAGGCATACTTCCGTGATATTGTTGTAATCAATCAATTAATGTGTATGTGGCTTTCGTCCAACATTTTGTGGGAAAATATTTTCAGTCGTTTATACTTGTCAAACATTACAAACGTTTGTAACATTTTTCACGAGCGATTAGATTATAAAGAACTCGTCACACAATCTTTGGGCACTCGCCAATCATGATAAACGTTGATCTCAAGAGGCATGATACATGATCTGTCGACTAGGTATTATTTCGTAACATGTTCTAAATTAGGACCAGTCAATACTGTGCCATATTCAACACAGAGTGTACACTTACGGGGAGATAACGACGCTATGTGTTTAATATCTACATTTACATTTGTTTGTTTTGTGATTTCGGGCGGGTGTAAATTATTGATGTGCTTGAATGATTCCTCACTGATTTTCACAAGAAATCCAGTGAATAGTTCAGTGAAAAAATGCAACGACGATGTATTGTTTTTTCTTAAGCATACTATAGATTAAACATGTTTATAATTTAAGTTCTAGGTTACTGGTCTTCAGATGCTTATACATTGTAAAATTAAAGCATCAACATCAACATATAAGTCATGTCGTGCATGCGGACGCTATGACATGAAGCGTATTATAGATAAAAAAAATAAAAAAAGAGAAACAAGATTGCTCTCTAAGTCGATTTTTACATTAACAATGTGGTTCACGAGTTCGTACCGTTAGCCTTAGATAGGAATTTCCCGCCCGTGATAATGCACTATCGGTCTGCCCCGGTAACACGATATGACGAGTTTGAGATGCTTCAATTTATAGATGACATACACTTAAGTGTTAAAAAAATCTCGAGATTGTTTTGAACTTATTATTATGAGTCATTGAACTGAACACTTACCGACGAAGCGACAGAAAAAAGCCATACACATTTGATTGTATGTTTAGCGTTAGCTGAAAGTTTGAAACCTACCAACCAGACAGAAAACATGTCACGACTACATTATTCGTAAGTTATATTTGCCCTACACAGGAAAACCAAAGGACGAGTCAAGTCAGGCCTCTTATCAACATTAGTAGAAAATACATGTAAAAGGTATATAGAGCTCATCCTGCTGTAGCGTAAGCAAACAGTTTTGATAAACTAAATCAGCAGGATTTACACTATTTCGAAGGACTAAAACATATTTGTATACGTTTTTTAAATATATGTCACATTAACAAATTACTATAGTTTTATTTATGCATTTGCTGAACATTTAAATCTCTGCATTAACATGAATAACCAATTTAATTTGTGAATGCAATAATAATCCAACATTGATATTTGAATTGTTCAGATAAACCATAATATATTTAAAACGGTCAGCAGTAGCCTAAAATGAATTGTAAGTAATTTGCATAATACAGTATTAACAATACACGTATGCCCCAATGTTGTTATAATTCAAGAACATCTATGTGTTTAGACCCTGGTGTTTATAATACAATGAGTAACATTGTGTTAGTAGCACATAAGCATAGAAATGTTTTGTTACTGTTATTACGATATCAATTAATTCAATAAGCCTGTTTCTTGTTGTCTTTTTCGCCATTGTATGCAATCATTTTCAGATTTTGAAGGGGTCATATAGATTCGCCGTTGTTCGTCCGTCTGCCCTTCATTTTGTCTGTCTGTCGAATTGTTGTTTTGAATGTCAAAATGTATTGCCACCACATGGATTATTAAATTTGTATTGTGTTAATTTCTCAGACAAGTGGAGTTGTAAGACAAAGGTTGAATCGGAGGACATACGCGCTACTGTGTGTTTAAAATTAACTGCGTACTAGATCTATATGCTAAATGCCAGCAATACGAGGCAAATTTTAAGTACAAATTGTTAAAACCTTAATACTTTTGACCTCATAAATTATTAGTGTTAGAACAAAGCGTGCAAAGCTGATGTATTCGTTGAAGTTAGTTTTAAATATTCAAAACAGATGATACATAGGTAAGAAAACATACATATTTTTATTTATGATTTACATAATTTCGATGACTCTTATTTTGTTTATAAAGCATAATATTATGTCGTGTAACGCTTTATTGAATATTATAGTTGGTTTTTCCAACTTTTCTTTTCTAGACGCGACGGCTTAATTTCTGATTGGAATTCCCAAAATAGAGAATGCTATTGATAGTCTTTGTAACCTCACCGTATACTATGGGCGGTTATTTAAAAAATGTGGTCTTGATACTTGTAACATAAAACTATTTTTTGTAAAAAAGATTGTTTTTTTATGCGCTTTATCATTTTTTTTCCGAAGTGGAAAAAAAACACAAGACAATGAATAACGAAATGATATGGAATTGTTTAAACACAATGGGATTGAACAACGCAGACAATTTGTATTGTTAATCAAATAACAAGAAACTTTGGAAAAACATGAAATTAAAAAAAACAGTAACACTTACAATCATGCTCATAATACTTTAATTGTATCTTATATTAATCAGATTCAGTCTATTTAAGAGGACAAGTAACAATTATGTCTTTGAAGTGTGACATTTGATAACGTGTTTGTTGTTTCTCATGTATCGAAAAATACATCCATACATTTTCTTTAAATTGGATTGTCAAATTGAATGATGTTTTTTTTTTTTTTGNTCGACGGGTAATAATTTAACAATTTTACTTCGTTTATAACTAAATGCATGTTTTCGACTGTATGAAAATATATTCTGTGTGGAAATTGTTTTTACAATCAAAAACATACAACCTTTTCAAACCAATCTCAATTATATCAATACATTAACAATTATCAATTAATAAATTTTGATTTTGTATTTCAAATATTTATTTTTCAGTTGTACAATTATTATTAGAGTGCACTGGTTACACATAGTCAACAGCAATCAGGTATACCTCTTGTTTATCAGGGGCCCGCATGAAATTACTTTGCTGGCTTATGATAAGACTATCCCATATACTTTGTAAGTTGTCCAAAAAATCTACAATAAGGTTTGTTCTGTCTGAATATATATGTACTGTATTCGTCTTTGTCTTTGTGTTTACTCTGTCAAAAACTGCAACATGGTAAACCTCAGGAATGGAGCTCTTAACAAAACTACATAAAGTATATGGCTTGCGATTTCAAAGGTATATATCGCGTGGAAGCAAAACTGATAATCGTATGATATAGTATCATAATGAGAGTTTCTTTAAAAAAAAAAGGTTTTTTCAATAATTGCAAATTGCAAATTGGTTTTATACTACTTAGAGTCTAATGTCAAGTTTCATCATGTTATTTTCAAAACACATACACTTTTGTTTTTCGCAACGTCGACATCTGAATAAACAAGGACAATAACTCGTAAGCACTATGCGATTGCCCGAGATTACACGATGAATAATTTATATTTTAAACGACCCTCCGTAACAAAACAGCGTAGTTTGCATATCAGATATATATATATGTTAAAATACAATGTGTGTAACCGACAGGCATAGTGTTTTAATGTCCAATATTGTTGTTAAACAAGCGTGTACTAACCCGCTAACAGTCAGTTCAATGTTGGCAGTTGGTTTCTTTGGTTTGTGTGCTAGGGTCGATTGGATTTATCGTATCTAAAATGCCGGAGATTTAGCCTATAGAAACAATTACGCACATAGTTTTGGTGCACATACACATTGTTTGCATTGACCAGAGAAATATATTATAATATGTAATGGCAATAAAACAGAAATGAATTAAGCCACAATTCTGTCTGCTTTAATTCTTTACATTGACTGTGTATGAAGAACGCTTTTAAACAACTAAACACAACTCGCATGGCAATGTACCTCTGTGCTGGAAGGAGACTGGAATGATTCACTTCGTGAAGAAATGGAAGAACAAGTCAATTAGTAACTCTTTTGCTGTGGACCAATAAGGCTGGTAATCGGCAACTTCAAGACTATGGAGCGCATTTTCAATTAAATCATACAGTAGACCTTGGAAATAGAGAGCGGCATACCGCCAAAGCAAGCCGGTTAAAGAGAATACAAGTGTACTGCAAATCAGACCGGAATACCAGAGAACACTCCTTGCCCAGGCTATCAAGTTATACCTGGAAAACCGGATAAACCTTATGTCTGTAGACAAACTATGTTAGAAAACAGTATTAATGCGTCAATGGGTCCCACAAGCAAGTGGTTTTTCTTCAACCCTATTCATAATCTTTATCAACGACATCATATCCGAACTAAATAAGTTCAAGTTGCCTTGTACGCAGATGATACAGTGCCCTGGTACATGAAGAATATGCAACAAGCGCCACATTGCAGGTTTCTATCGGCACTTTCTCAGCTTAGAGTTCCACGTTTTACATGCACCATTTAACACCCTCCACCAACGTAAATTTTGACAATTTTAAACTTTACATCATAAGGAAGTTGGCGGCAACACAGTGGGAAATATCCTCAAGACGGTATACCAAGGCACATTAAGATCTCCCCTGGAATACGGAACGCGTTCCGTGATGACGGCTGTCCAGTCCAACCATTGGATTCTGGACAGATTCCAGAACCAAGCTTTTGGCATTATCACCACTGCATTAAGATCCACACAAATACGAAAGAGTTGACAGACCTCTGGCACCTTTACTCCAGAAAAGAAGGATTTGTTAAGCTCTGAAGCAGATCACAGCGTACATTTACTAAGAATAATCCTTGAGTGAACATGAATAGGAAAACAGAAACAATCTAGATTTGTCCGAGAGGGATGCGATTTCAAGATAACGAAAATCCCTGAAAATGTCGCTGGTGTTTAAAAAGGGGGCGACTAACCCTAAATGCCCCGAAGCAGCAGTGATTAAAGCATTTCACATATCTTAATGCATTCAGAATAGCTACTGGGATTAAAGCATTACAGCAACATAACAAATGAGATTCAAAATCGTTACTGGGAGTACAGCATTTCAAAAACATGTAAAGTCATGAAAAATATACACAGCAAACCATTTTTTGATTTGTGCACCATATTATTATGGCCATTTAATGAAGGAATATCAGACAGCTGTATCCCTTGTTGATGTTTTTAGTATACAAAGACCTTATAAGGTATTAATTTTCGAACTAGGTACGTATGGCACCAAGCCTGAAAGATTTCACGGAATACGTATTTACCTCAGCATTTGGCAATCGATATCGTAATATAACATGGCTTTTGTTTATGTCTGCACGAGCTGTATTTAAAGGTGGACACTGGCATTGTTCGTTTCTGTTCGGACGTACCGAGCATAAAGTATTATTTTGATGTTAAGTTTAAACACGATCCAAGCCAATAAAACGGGCGTTCAGCTGGTAAACAGAAATTTCGTGAACAAGTAATGCAGTGATACATTATGATCTTAAGTGACTTCTCACTGTATTTAGCTCGTGTTTAACACGACATTTGGGCAACTAATTTCAGACTGTTTTTTTTATTAATTTCAACCAATATTTGACGCTTATGCTAAATAATTACAATAATTACAATAATCAACTATTTCTCAGATATCAATTTTTCGAAATACTTATGCCTCAATCATCTATTTCAATTTCGACAAGCACTTTTTAATAAAAAGATTGACAATGTTTATAATGCTGATATATACTCTGATTAAAGGATCGCCAAACTTTTATACTATTGATGCAGATTAGTTTTCATGCTTGGAAAAGGATGTTCAATATGTGAAGGCCAGGGCGCTATTTGACTGTTTTATTTTACTGTTCGCACTACTGAAATTCAGATTTTTTCAAGTATGAAATTTCCATACCTGATATTGATTTTACTAAATACCAGGTAGAACACCAAATGCATAGATTATTAATGGACAGGGAACATAACTCTCACGGACAGAGTTGATTGGCCTGTTAAATCTATCGCCTTTCGTATTGCAAACGGTCTTATAAGCAGTGACATTGATGATGGAAAGTATACGTGCTAAAAATGGCATTATAACTTTAAAAAAGATTAAGGAAAAAAATATAAAATCGTCAAAGATAAAAAAAAAAACACCAACGAAAAAAAAGGTGGAATACAGATAACCAAAAGAAAAAGTTTAATTTCAACAACTATTTACATTCAATTACAGTGTGGTGATTGAAACGGGTAAGGACACTTTATTCCCAAAACAGATCCTGCATATGTAGTATGTCTTTACTTTATTGTTATTTCTACTAATACTACTGCAACTTCTACTACTACTACCACCACCACCAGCACCACCACCAACAACGCCACCACCATCATCACCACCACCACCACCACCACCACCACCACCACCACCACCACCACCACCACCACCACCACCACCCC